>JAIUZE010070159.1:0-204510 GCA_022085475.1 Heliosperma pusillum
TACAAATGTTACGGTTTTGGCGACTAATTTTGGTGTATGGCTTTTGGTACATCCTCATTCACCTATTTGGCCACCCTCCACGTTCGACGGACTGTTACTTGGTCGTAGGACCACTGGGGAATGTATCCTACTAAACTATCATAGTCCCAAAGGCTTTTTTAGTGGGTAAACCGACGTTGTTGGGAGGCGAACGGCTTTGGTGTTGATCGACCCGCCGTCCATTGTTGTGTACTTTGCGGATGTGGTGTTTTTGCATTAGCTTGACCGCTTCTTATGAGGCTCCAGATCTTTTCCCGCGTCTTTCGTGAATTATATCGAACGAATTTTGGGGTACTTTCTTCGCGTCGTTTCTTGACCAGATTCCTTTGGAATGCGAATGTCCTCGCTTGTCGATTGCGGACATGGTTTTCCGAGATCTGGCCAGGTTTAGACTAGGAACCGTATTAGTCGTCTCGGCCCTAACCGATGAGTAACTTATTCTCTCATAACGAAATCTCATCGTGTAATGCGTTCAGGAAATATTCTACTTCCGTGGAGCTTTTTAATCATACTCTTGCGCATGTACCAACGGTGCTAGTTGAGCGCGGTTTCCATTTACCGTGAAGAGATGTCGTCAGTATTTTTCTTGTGGATTGGTGATTTACACTGCTGCTTATCAGGATCCATCCCAGACTGGCAAATGGTTTGTTTGTCGAGTCTCATCTTACTTATCAAGGCGTACAAAACAAAAAACCGCTAACCGGTGGAAATGCAAGCCCCAGTGAGTCGGATTTCGATTGCCTATCGTGTCTTCCCCCGAGTCTTTGTATCACATGATGGATTCAGATTTGTATTCTATATGCTCTTATCATTATATATTGAATTGCCTATCTATTCTTATCGTATCTCACATGTATATCTATATATGCATGCTTCTACTTTGGTATTTCCTTCTATGTACGTTTGATGTGATATGGCTGGGAGAACCCGGAGTTACTCCCCACTGACTGTGGCGTTCATGTTTTTCATGGATGAACAGTTTGCTTGATTGGATGGCTTTTTGCTTGTGGTATTTTGGGTTCGGGTGTGAGCTAGCGGGCGTTGTCCCTGGATGAAACACCTCTAGACGATTTTAGCTTGTATGCTAAACACTTTTACTTGTTAATATTTTGGAGAGACTTCGTCTCTTGATGTAGTATAATTCGTACTTTAGTTTGTAATATTTGACACTCCTCGTATTCTTTCCTTGCATGTATAAAAGTTTTTAAAACTTCTTATTTCCGCTATATAATTCACATGCTTGTTTGTTTTATATTTCCGCATTCGCGAGGGTTGTCACATTTTTCATTATGCTTTTCTAGCGTCCCGTTTGCAGTCTGCTGATTTGCAGGCTAAGCTACTTCGGTCTTCAGGTATTGTGGATTCTAGTCCAACTTTCGACGATGCCTTGCGGGTGTTCTCTGAGACTACAGGTTCTTCCTTTTTACGTGATCCTAGTGAAATCGCTGCCCCTAAACTTATGAAGAAACTGGCAGATATATATTTTGCGAGGATTGCTGCTACTGCGGAATCTGTATTCTCTTTGACACCGCGTCAGCTTGCGTTATGGAAGTCTCAGCAGGGTGCCCACGCCTCTGATTGGTTGCGCGCGGTTCCTATCTCTGGGTTGGGTCAGACTATGAACCGGAGGACTTACCGTAGTGTGCTGGGGTATCGCCTTGGTGTCCCGTTATTCACGGTATCTAGGCCTTGTCCTGCTTGCTCTCGGGTTTTTGTTGATGATGTGTATGGGGACCACGCTGTTTCTTGTACTGGTACTGTGGGGGTTAAGCATCGGCATAACCTCGTTCGTGACACCTTATTCGACATATGCTATAGGTCTGGTATTTCTTCGGGCAAGGAGGTTGATATCGGTTTGGTTGACGGGCATGGCGGATCTCTTCGACCTGCGGATTTGCTACTTTATTCGTGGGACAGAGGGCGTGATGTGTGTGTTGATTTGACAGGGTCTTCCCCCTTGACTCAGACTGGGATGTCTGATTTTGTGCCGGGACGGGTTGTTGCTGATGCTGCTCAGCGCAAATGTACTAAGTATAGGGATTTATGCGCGACTGCTGGCTATGGTTTCCTACCCTTCTCTTTCTCTTCGCTTGGGGAGCTGGGCTCGGATGCTGTTGACTTGCTTAAGCGGATCCAGAAATTCTCGGTATCTCAGGATGTTGGGGCTCGGGTGGCCACTTATATCTTTACTAGGCTTAGTTTCTCTATAGCTAAGGGGGTGGGGGCCCAGATTGTCTCTCGGCTCCCCACCAACTTCTTGTAAACTTTACATTTTATTTTAATGATAGCTGCGCGCATCTTATAATAATAAAAAAAAAAAATAATAATAATAATAATAATAATAATAATAATAATAATTTGCTGCAATAATACTTATACAATCATTCCATAGAAATCTGTCCATAATTACACAAATCTGTCCATTTTTACACGCAAATTTGTCCATAGAAATCTGTCCATATTTACACAAATTAATACTTATAAAAATCATTCCTTAAAGATTTTGTCCATATTTACTCACAAATCGGTGCTGCAAATTACACAAAATAACACAAATTATAATTATAACCATATTCAATTTCACATATCATTTAGATTTGTTCATATATGTATTCATCATAAACATTGTAATTATATTATATCCATATTCAATTTCACAACCCTAAGCACAAGATCTAAGATTCCGTCCTTAAAAGGTAATTCTAAATTTATACTAATAATAATAATATATACAAGATATTTTTTTCTATTATACATATCTTCTTCCCTAAAATATACTCCCTCCTATTCATAATAACTTTCCCCATTTAAGAATGGACCAAAAATTAAGGGTGTGTAATTAAATAAGGTAAAATATGGTGGTGAGTTGGGTGATTGGAGAGAGGGAATGTATTGTGGGGTATTATTGTGGGTTGAGATGATTAAAATAAGTATTGTTGTGGGGTAATGTAATTAAAATTAGATAAAGTATGATTATTGTGGGGTATTGTTGTGGGATGATGTGATTAAAATAAGTATAAAAATTTACCAAAAAAGGAAAGGGGAAGGTATTGTGAATAGATGAAAATGGAAAGGGGAAATGTTATTATGAATAGGAGGGAGTACATTTTTAGCTTATTATATATAATCACAATTAACCATCACAATTAACCATAAACCCAAATCAACCATACAAAACAACAAACAATACTATTACAACCACCTACACTATTTCCAATGGCAGCATCTCAATCCCGCCGGTTTAACCTCATACGTGATGTTGACAACACAAAAGAAACGTGGAGACTCAAAGTAAGAGTGATAAGATTATATTCGGTTCCATCATGGTTGAATCCCAAAGAGACAAATCGAATCGAGATGATACTTTGTGATAAAAAGGTAATATCTATTATCAAATCAAAACAGTCTGTTTTATATCTATTCTTACTTGAAAAACACAATCACTAAAACACTTTGAACATGAACTTTGTAAATCATTGTTGTCCTGTTCATTTGCCACAGAAAGACAAGATTCAAGCATCTTTCGGTGAGAAGATGATGAAAACCTTCCGACTGTGGGAAATATCGGTATATTTCATACATGAAATTTAAGGATTATAACGAAATTATAATATATGAAATACGAGTCATAAATGAAATGCATAAAGATTAGAATTTACCTTCTGGTCCTAGCAATATGGCCTAAGAACAAATATCGAAATCGATATTCTCCTAATTGTTGCACCCAAGATGCTCTGAGATATGCCTTTTCTTGTGCTAGAAAGAATACAAAAATTAATGATAATTTTTGTGTCAAGAATTGAATGATGAATTATGTAGAGGAGAAGAGTTTATATAAAACTCTCCTCCTCTCTCCTTTTACACGTCCAAATAGAAGTCTAGTAGAGGGAGGAGTCTTCCTTCTTTTTCTTCTACTTGTATTAGGAATTGGAGTCAAGATAGGATTCTTCCTTCTTTTATTTATTTAATGTATAATAGGTGTATGTAATATTATAATATATACGTCAATTATAAACATCGTATATTTATAATTTGCTAATTAAATATAACCGTTTATATTTAATTACGAATTAACATTTAATTCGTTTAAACTAACATTATTTAATCGTATTAAATAATTACATTATATACATTAATTAGATATAACATTTTATATCGTCTCAGCCAATATTATTTAATCGTATTAAATAATCGTATCATCATTACATTGACTAACCTTTTAGTCATATACATCGACTAACCGTTTACTCATATAAGGCATCAATATGATCATATTTTTCATATAATCATATCTCTCAAATACATCCTTTAGGTGTGACTTTTAGGGACCAGTTGATCACCGCCATTAAAATGACAATAACGTCAAACTTCTAGCAAGCCAACCGTTATCGATAAGCGTTAATCAACTGATAAGAATACTAAGTATACCATGTGAACCTGTAAGAGATTTATACACGTTATCACACTAACTGTGGAGGACACTAGCTCCAACAATCTCCCACTTGTCCTCACAAGTGTATGTGCGATAACCGATTCTCATATCCAAAATTTCTCCCACTCAATGTAAAACAATTTGCAAAGTCCGTATTCACAAAGGTCGTATTTTACAAGTGATCAATATCAAGAGTGGTTTTCCCGACTAGAGAGTAACTTAACTGATAAACGAATCATTATTCGAGCATGGCCATGCATTTCAGTTACAACTCCTCGAGTGGCCCTGAGAAATAACAAAACCTGATAAAGGTTGGATATTTTCTTCAACTCGAATCCTGCAGATACAAGCACAGTATGAAATGACCCAGTAAAAATCTTTTTAGCCTCCTGTTACGGTCGACCATGAGAAAGAAACTAAAGTCACCCAAAAACTGCCTTAATCTCAAGAGACAGTCGATAGTCAAAAGAATCGACTCTAGGAACACTATGGACGTCCAATCCACGACCTGGCACTGAATGTTTTTCCACATTTAGGACTCCATAACGTTGTCACGATGTCCTACGAGGTATCTTTATAACTCGTATCTGTGATCGATCAGTCAACCGTTTGACTTATGGCTCGTTGAACCCACCATCAATCAACTTCACAATATAATTGCCAGAGTTATCAGCTCATGTGGCGATTACGGACCAAAACAAATATAATGTAATTCAGTTCACTTTGTGGCGTTCAATGTTGTCGTACAATCCACATGAAAAACAAAATATGAAATAATACGATGATGTTAAAAATAATATATGAAAAGGAGACATTTATCTAATCCATATATACAGCTACTACAACTCAGGAACACGTTTAATTCCCATGGAAATAATGTGCCCTTCATGCTTATCATATTTTAACGGTTTAGTGAGAGGATCCGCGATGTTGTCATCCGAAGCAATCTTGTCTATCACTATCTCCTTTTGCTCCACGTAATCTCGGATCATTTGAGCCTTCCGAAGTACATGTCTAGACTTGTTGCTAGACTTAGGCTCCTTAGCTTGGAAGATGGCACCTCTATTATCACAAGATGGTGATTGGGTCATTCGAACTAGGAACTACGGTTAGTCCTTGTAAGAACTGACGCATCCATATAGCTTCCTTTGCAGCTTCCGTAGCGGCATAGTACTCGGACTAAGTTGTAGAATCTGCTATAACACTTTGTTTGTAACTTTTCCAACTTACCGCAGCGCCATTAAGAGTAAAGACGAATCCAGACTGAGATTTCGAGTCATCTCGATCCGTTTGGAAGGTAGCATCCGCGTAACCGATTGCGCATAGCTTAGTAACTCCTCCATAAGTCAATACCCAATCCTTAGTCCTTCGTAAGTACTTAAGGATATTTTTAACAGCCATCCAGTGTGTTTCACCTGGATTGCCTTGGTACCGACTCGTCATACTCAATGCATATGCCACGTCTAGACGTGTGCATATCATGGCATACATGATCGATCCTATGGTTGATTCATAAGGAACACGACTCATGCGCTCGACCTCTTCCGATGTCTTGGGTGCCTGAGTTTTAGTCAAATGCATCCCAGAAATCATTGGAAGGTACCCCTTCTTGAAGTTGGTCATGCTGAACCTCTCAAGAATCTTATCTATATAAGACTCCTGACTGAGTGATAACATTCGTCGTGTTCTATCTCTATAGATACGGATCCCCAATATGCGTTGTGCCTCACCCAGATCTTTCATCTGGAAATGGTTCTTTAACCATACTTTTACCGAAGATAAGAGAGGAATGTCATTCCCAATCAAGAGTATGTCATCGACATACAATATCAAGAAGACAATTTTACTCTCACTCGACTTGACATATAAGCATGGTTCCTCGACCGATCGTGTGAAACCATTCTCATTTATCACCTGGTCGAAACGATGATTCCAAATCCGAGAAGCTTGCTTAAGTCCATAAATGGAACGCTTAAACCTACACACTTTCTTAGGATTTTTAGGATCAATGAAACCTTCGGGTTGTACCATGTACAATTCCTCCTCCAAATAACCGTTTAAGAAGGCGGTTTTCACATCCATCTGCCAAATTTCATAGTCATGAAAAACGGAAATCGCTAAGATTATCCGAATGGAACACAACATAACTACGGGTGCAAAAATTTCATCATAATGCAATCCTTGCACTTGAGTGAAACTTTTTGCCACTAGTCGTGCCTTATAGGTGTCTGGTTGTCCTTCTACAGAATGCTTTATCTTGTAAAGCCATTTGCACTAAAGAGGTCGTACCTTATCAGGCAAATCAACAAGATCCCATACGTCATTCTCATACATGGAGTCTATCTCGGATTGCATGGCTTCAAGCCATAGCTTAGAGTCGGAACAGGTCATGGCGCCTTTATAGGTAGCGGGTTCGTTACTCTGTAGGAGTAAAATGTCATCTCTATCATTCTCCTCGACCATACCAATGTATCTGTCTGGAGGAATGGAGACTCTACCCGACCTCCTAAGTTCCTGAGGAATATTAACCGTAGCAGAAGTTGAAAGAACATCTTCCCCTATCGGTTGCTCGGTTGTTGGTTCTTGAATCTCCGACAGATCGAAGGTTCTATTACTTGACTTGTTCTCGAGAAACTCTTTCTCTAAGAACTTCGCACTACCCGCAACAAAACTCGATGTTCGGTAGGCGAATAGAAGTAATGACCAAACATTCCTTTTGGATAACCAATAAAGTATGTCTTGACCGATCGCGGGCCGAGCTTATCCTCGTGTCTCCACTTGACATAAGCCTCGCAGCCCCAAACCCGAATAAAGGACAAGTTAGGGACCGTTCCCTTCCATATCTCATATGGAGTCTTGTCTACAGCTTTAGACGGACTTCGGTTAAGTATAAGAGCAGCTGACAAAAGAGCAAAACCCCATAATGAATCAGGTACTACCGTGTGACTCATCATGGATCGAACCATATCAAGTAATGTTCGATTTCTCCGTTCGGACACACCATTTAATTGAGGTGTTCCAGGTGGAGTTAACTGTAATACTATGCCACAGTCTTTAAGGTGTTGATCAAACTCATTTGAAAGATATTCGCCACCACGATCTGATCGAAGTGCTTTAACCTTTCTTCCCAGTTGGTTCTCAACCTTATTCTGGAATTCCTTGAACTTTTCAAAGGACTCACTTTTATGCTTCATTAAGTAGACATATCCGTATCTACTCAAATCATCCGTGAAAGTGATAAAATATCTATAGTCGTCTCTTGCGCTGATTGACATAGGTCCACATACATCAGTATGTATGAGTCCTAATAGGTCATTAGAACGCATTCCAACACCTTTGAAGGAAATTCGAGTCATTTTGCCGATAAGACATGATTCACGCGTGCCAAATGATTCGTAATCAAATGGGGAGATAGTCTCATTCTCAATGAGCTTCTTTACACGTTTTTCATTTATGTGTCCCATACGACAGTGTCATAGTTAAGTTTGATCTTTGTCACCAACCTTTACTTTCTTATTATTCACGTGTAATATTTCTGTTGTTTGATCTAAGATATAAATGTCATTCATGGAAACTGCTTTGCCATAAATCATTTCATTCAAAGAGAAAATACAGCTATTGTCTTTTATTGAAAATGAAAAACCATCTTTAACAAGTACGGAAACAGATATAATGTTCTTAGATAAACTAGGTACATAGTAACAGTTATATAAATACAACTCAAATCCACTCGGGAGTTGGATTACGTATGTTCCCATAGAGGCTGCAGCAACTTTTGCTCCATTCCCGACTCGCAGGTCCACATCACCCTTTGCGAGAGGTGTGATGTTTTTTAGGCCCTGCAAATGATTACACAGATGAGAACCACAACCAGTATCAAGTACCCAAGTTCCGAAACTTGCATGGTTAATCTCAATCATATGAATATAAGATGACAAACCAACAGGAGTGACGCGGCCTGCTTTTATGTCCTCACGGTACACTGGATAGTTTCTCCTCCAATGTCCAATCTTGTGGCAATGGTGGCATTCCATGTCACTGTCCTTACTCTTTGCCTTGCCTTGTGAGCTACTAGTCTCACCAGGCCCACTCTTACCCTTTCCTGACTTCTTAAACTTTGGCTTCCCTACATTTAAGTCGCCATGAGCCTTGCCCTTACCTTTGTTTTTGTTGGAAATCATGAGAACATCTTGCTTCATGCTCCCACTCAATTTCAGATCCTTCTCGGTCTGTACGAGAAGTGAGTGTAGCTCATGAAGACTTTTCTTCATGTCATTCATGTAGTAATTTGCCCTGAAAAGGGCAAAACCATCATGAAGTGAATGAAGCACACGGTCAATGACTATGCTCTCACTGATTTTGCAATCAAATGCCTCCAGTTTCTCGACATTCTCAATCATATCAAGAATGTGTGGGCTAACCAGTTGGCCCTTCCGGAGTTTCGCCTCGAAGAAGCGACAGGTATACTCATAAGTAACGATTCTCAGTGCTTTTGAGAACTCGTTAGTGAGCGTGGTGAAAATCTTATTTGCACCTTGGGCAATGAAGCGTCTTTGCAAATTGGGTTCCATTGCAAAAATGAGTACGTTCTTTATCGCACCCGCTTCCATAACGAAGTCATTATAAGCATGTGACTAGTTAGCTCTCGCATTGGGGCCTGGGTTTGGCGGTATTGGCTCAGTCAAGTACTGGAGCTTGCCGTCAGCAATGGCTGCATTCCGTAATGCCGCCTCCCAGTTCGCAAAGTTGGACCCGTCATTCTTCAGTCGCGTGGACTGATTCATGTGGCACTTGGCATAGGGACATCATTATGGCCAGCCATTTGTTATAGCAGTATTATCAATATAAGACGAATTCTACACTGCGAAAAAAGAAGAAAAACATAATAATAAGCAGACTCATCGATATGAATTAAGTCTAGTGCAAAATTTGTTTAATGCGAAGACTCAAGCATTTATACAATTGACCTCCCTCAAGAATTATATAAATGATCCCAATACTCAATTATCTGTAAATTGATAAGCCAAATTTTTGGCTAATTCTACCTTTAGAATTCTTGGTCGATAACATTTTAGCTTTAGTCCATCATAATCACGAGAAACTCTTCGGATTATGATGTTGAGGTAAAATAAGTCAACACATACTACTTACCCAACGTAGAAGGGGTCATATGGAGAGTAAGGTCCTATATGCCTACCGACGAAGAAGGGATTCATAGTAGTTTGGCCTATAAAGACTAGTCTCAATTTTAGGTTTTAGAGTAAGATCCCATCAACTTTATTTTAATTCATTTTAAGTGAACGAATATCTAGCATGTGAGAATGAATAAACTAAGATGATGGCTTAAAATTCGAGTGACATATTTATGTTCATGATAACTAACATCCAAACTATATGAGTCAAATTTCATGCATTTTAAGTAGTAGGTGGTTTGGTTTAGGCGGAATATGATGCACTAACTATCATGTGAAGAAAAGCAACAAGAACGAAAAATACGTAAAATTACAAAGTCCTAGTGTGGCCTACCTACCAAAACGAACAAAATACAACTTTGAAATCCATCCATGATTGGACCCGAAAAGCTTGTCTTGATGTTCCATCTTCGTCCATGTCGCGGGAGTGAGCAATCTGATCTCCATCTTTAGTCTTCTCAAATTACATTTAATAAATTACAAAATATAAACCTATTTACATTCTAATTTAAGAACATAATTTCAAAGAAAATAAAAAGAGATTCGAGATCTCAAAATTACATCAAGATCATGTTTCCATCATTACGAAAACATAATTAACTAAGGCCACACTAGGTAATACAAATTACAACCAATTGCAAAATACGTAAATAAACCATTCAACAAATCATTCAACAAAATAAAATGCATCAACAATAAATTAATCATTCCAGACATAATTCCTTAATTATGTAGAGTAATTTATCCAAACCACCTATTTAAAATTATCAAAATTATGTGACAATTCCTTAATTACTCACAATAATTCCGATCAAGCATAATCCAATTCATATTATCGTATAATATGAATTAATCCAACATTATTTTAAACCTTTTTAAAATAATTAGGTATCCAAAAATTGTGAACTTTTTCACAACAACAATTATACATTATCAATATAATGCATAAATAAAAAACGACCAACTTAAAAAAAAAACAAAAATCCGAAAAAAAAAAATCCGAATTTAATACCAGCCGAAAATAAAAAAAAATTCCTGAAAAATTTAATTCAATATTTCATTCATGAAAAATCATATAAAATTATTTCGTAGCCTCAGCTCTGATACCACTTGTGGGAAATATCGGTATATTTCATACATGAAAGTTAAGGATTATAATGAAATTATAATATATGAAATACGAGTCATAAACGAAATGCATAAAGATTAGAATTAACCTTCTGGTCCTAGCAATATGGCCTAAGAACAAATATCGAAATCGATATTCTCCTAATTGTTGCACCCAAGATGCTCTGAGATATGTCTTTTCTTGTGCTAGAAAGAATACAAAAATTACTGATCATTTTTGTGTCAAGAATTGAATGATGAATTATGTAGAGGAGAAGAGTTTATATAGAACTCTCCTCCTCTCTCCTTTTACACGCCCAATTAGAAGTCTAGTAGAGGGAGGAGTCTTCCCTCTTTTTCTTCTACTTGTATTAGGAATTGGAGTCAAGATAGGATTCTTCCTTCTTTTATTTATTTAATGTATAATATGTGTATGTAATATTATAATATATACGTCAATTATAAACATCGTATATTTATAATTTGTTAATTAAATATAACAGTTTATATTTAATTACGAATTAACATTTAATTCGTTTAAGCTAACATTATTTAATCGTATTAAATAATTACATTATATACATTAATTAGATATAACATTTTATATCGTCTCAGCCAATATTATTTAATCGTATTAAATAATCGTATCATCATTACATTGACTAACCTTTTAGTCATATACATGGACTAACCTTTTAGTCATATAAGGCATCAATATGATCATATTTTTCATATTTTATCTCTCAAACACATCCTTTAGGTGTGACTTTTAGGGACGAGTTGATCACCGCCATTAAAATGACTATAACGTCAAACTTCTAGCAAGCCAACCGTTATCGATAAACGTTAATCAACTGATAAGAATACTAAGTATACCCTGTGAACCTGTAAGAGATTTATACACGTTATCACACTAACTGTGGAGGACACTAGCTCCAACACCGACCTCTCATTTACGAGGGAGAGCTTTACCTCGGGCTTGGCCCCTGCCCAGGAACGAGTGTTGTTTTACGATGATTATGGCTCGCTTTTCTTGTTACCGTATCAAATGAGGCAAAAGAAAAATCGTATGGGCAGAATTCGCTTAAGGCAAAACGGATTTTGCATTTGAAAAGAAGGGTTTTAGGGAGGAAGCCGGTGCTAGCAAAGTTCATTACCTGGTTGACTCTCTTTCTTTCTAAGAGCAGAGCAAGGGTTTGAAAGAAGTCGAACGGATGTGAACGGTACACTATTTCAAATTTTAGTGTAACAGAAAATAAGGATAATATGAAGGCATGCAAGAATAAGTGAAAAATAGATTTTCACAAAAATACATCCATAAGAGATTGCTCCACGGTTGAAATACCAAAGTATCCTTCCGAAATTATTTCATTTGAAGACATTTTTTATCAAATCCCAATTCCAAATGTATTCATAGGTATACTTCCTTAAGTTTTAACATTTTACCAATATTTTAATCAAATTTTTACCATTACATATATAAGAAACCAAATATTACCATTACAGATATTATTGGAGTCCTCAAAGGTAAGAGCCATGTTGACATTGTGGGAGAGGAAAGAAAACAAACTAAAAAAATGAAGATTAAGCTAGAGAACGAATGATACTTGGTTTAAATTATCAAATGCACCGTCTATAAAATTAAATTGTAATCTACTTAAAGGTATTAATTTAGAGTTTTGAATATTCTGTTTTGGGTTCAGAGGACGTACCTTAGAAGTGTTGCTGTGGGGTGACTACGTTGAATTGTTGAACCATTATGTTGAAACTCATCCAGGGCGTATTACTGTTATCCTGCAGTTTGCCAAACTCAAGTACTTCAACGGTAAATTCTTTGAATATAATTGGCTAAGTGACTACATAAAATTATTGAATGTTTTTTTCTCTAAAACTGCTTACGCATAATTTCGCAACAATTGTAGGTCTACCATTTGTGTCGAACTCATTTTACACTTCCATAATGCTTTTAAACTGGAAATGTGAGGCCCTCACATGTTTTCTCGCGAAATATATAATTTCTCACCTATTTAAAATTATTAATTGTATTATACCAAAAAAAACTAATATAAAAATATATTGACTTGCCCAAAAATTACAGTATTGGAAATTTGGATGACATCAATGCTACCCTAGAAGATCTAAATGTTGGGCGAGCTTTGTCTATCAATGATGACTTCTCGCAATGTACTAACTGAAAGTACATCGCTGATTTGCTGGAAACCAAAGAGGTTAAATACGTAAACTAAATTAATGTGCTTATATGATTTTATGTTGTTTCTTTTAGGATGGGTAACATTGTATACATATTTATTAAACAAACATTAATGTATCCATCCTTATAAAACCAACCAACAGTATGTGCAATCGTTTTTATAACATCTTATATGCAGCCTTACTTTTGTGCCGTTTATGGGACAATTAAGCAAGTGGAGACACAACATGATTGGTTTTACTCATCATGCAAGACGTGTGTAACCAAGGTGACCAAACAAGGGAATGGTACTTTCTATTGTGACAAATGTATCAAAATAGTGAAATTTTTTAGCACCAGGTTGTTACAGTTCATTTCATATAGTTTCATGTGCATATTTAACTACTTGAAACCTATTACCCTACTAATATTCCAACCTTATGCCGAAATGTAGATTCAAGGTTGTCTTCAAAGTGGAAGATGAAACGGGTATAACATCAATATTGATGTTCTGTCGCGAAATGACACAACTAATTCAAAAATCAGCGACGGAATTGCGTGACACATTGATAAAGGTTGGGTGTACAATTTTTGAATTTAAACAATAAATTAATGACAATAACTAGCGTGCTTATTACCTATCGTCAATATGTTGCAGAATGATGAGGATGAATTGTTTCCAATGGAGTTTGACGAGCTCCTGCAAAAACATTATCTCTTTCAAGTTAAACATTACTAATTATAATTTAAGTAACAACTACAACGTCTATACGTTTCCTGAGTTACTGATGATCCAGACATGTTGAGTGCACACTTTGTTCTTTTAAAGAGAGATAAGTTTTGTTTCAACCACAGTAGGAAAAATCTATCAACTCTTTTGTTAGCTTGCTATTCTCAAATATTCGTAAACAGTAATTACATTAATGCATTGATATGAAGTAATCTATAGTGTTTTTATACACGCGCCTGAACTTGATACCGAATCTGCTGATTTTTCATTGCCTTCTTCGCTCTACAGTTACAATGGAAGTACTTCTCTCATTGTCGATAATAGTGAGAATAACTCAAGCGATACATGCAACATAACTCCGACTAAGAGAGGGATAGAATAAGTTGTACAAGGGGAACTCTGTATCCTAGCTGAAGAAGGGCAGAGTTCTGCGGTTAGGCTGAAGGTGGTTGTGAAAGTTGAAAAAGATGCTTAGTGTTATAATAAGACGTCTTTCTTTATTGGACAACTTAAAGTTTATGAGTCACATTTTGGATTTGAATTAGTATTGACAATTTTCTTATCTTCGGTTATGAGTCAGTTTTTTCTTTTTTGTTATGAGTCAGTTTTTCTTCGGTTAAGAGTCAGTTTTGTGTTTGTTAATTCTCATATCCAAGTTTATGGGACAAGCTTTTGGGATTTTTTTCATAATAAATACAGTTCTATGAACAATAATTTGTTACATGCATTGGTAGTAATTTAGCTATATTCTAATTTTTCATACATGCCAAAATAATAATTTGTCATACCATAAGGACCATAAGGTAATATAAGGTTAACGGCCTAACATTCTAAACAAACTAGACAAATACACCTCAATTCATGGTGACATTCAGGATATTTAAAAATGATTCAACCACAAGAATAAAATAACTACAAACAGGTATATAACATAAAACAATTGAAATCAAGTATATAGTGACCTTCACAATATTGAAAAACTAATTCAACTATTTACTAAAATAATATGTTATTGTGTAAGAAATAAAATTGTAAGTTGTAAGCCAAATACATGAAATGAATATTCCAGATAAATTTATAAAGTAGAACGAGTACATGTTATCAAATAATCCCAGCTAAAAGGATTTATCTGCAAGATCTCAGTTTTAACGTTTATCCCCAAGGGATGGTTCATATCAAATATTTAATGAATGGATTCATATCATAGTTTATTTAGAGAAATACCATCCATACATATTTCATAGAATTTCATAATGACAGGAATTAAGTGCAGCAAATAAGGTATGCACCTAATTTATAACTTGCTTAAATTATTGTGCTTGAAAGAAGTCTTTCAATATCACAAAATACCCAAGGTAGCATCTTCTCCAATACATGCATATGTTATACTGGAGAATTAGGTTTTTTATATCTTTTTTTCGATAGAGTATTGTAAGATAAAGTTTTCTATCTACAATATTAAGTTCACCATGGATCCATCATTATCAAAAGAGGGTAGATTGAATCACAAACAGAAACGTCAGCGAACAACATGCTCTCAACAAGGTAAAGTTACACCAATTATAAGTGCTAAATCTGCCTTGGTTTTATTTATATTGGTTGTCGCAGACAGCCTATGTAGTATTTCGAATAAATACCTTAAAAATTGTACAGGTAATCAGCTTCACGATCTTAATATGTCCGATCAACGTCATAACTCTATTGAAAGTTACTCTCGATCACCCTTATCAAACATTACAAATTGTCAGACTCCAGGTAATGTTATGTATCTTCCTTAATATTTATTATAACAATCCAAAATTACATGTTAGAAATAATTAAAAAAATTAGGGGATCAATATACCTTCAAATTAATCCACATCCTTACTTCTCCTTTGAGGAGTGCATATACAATCCCTGTGCTGGATCTGACAACATTAATAACAGTTGAAGGATATAATATTTACATCGTTCTACTTATATTTACTTATTTATACCATTACATTATAGATTGTTCTAAATTTAGATTTAGTATTTATACGTATCAGCTCTAATTTTGTCATGTTTCAATTGTTCAGCCAACACGGGAAAACGCCAGGTCACAAATTACTCACCCATCAACCAGATACGTCGAACCACTCCATTATTTGGCAAAAGTACTATATATTTCTTTCATCATATATTTATATTTTTACTTGCTCATATTATGTATTTTATCATTATAGTGTAGATCCTGAATCAAACATACTGAACTCCTATGTAGAAAATGTGTGTGGGAACACTCAGATTGTACCAAATTTAAGCGCACTTCCTTCATCAGTTGATCAAATTACACCGTCTAATGTCGTGTTAACAACAGGTATGTGTTTCTTATTAACCGTCTTTAATGTAAAGTGCCTATCATCTTATTTTTGCACTAAAACACTTAACTATACTTCGGCGTATTATTTTAGATAAATAAGTTACTTACTATTTCGCTCCCTCTAAACACCCCAGTGCATCGCAGCAGCTCCAGTAGCTCGCCACCTCTATCATCTGGAAATCATGTTATACAAAGCCGAAGAATTACTAGCACAGTTACTAGAAACATTATTCAAGAAACTGAAGAAATGGAGTTGGACAGTTCCGACAAATGTCGAGTACTACTCAGTTCTACATCAACTGTTATTGAAAAACGCACTGATAGTGATACAGAATCAAGCGAGAAGGAAGACGAGATAGTTGATGGTATAAAAAAGATTTACGAAATTTGTTTTTTTCTATATTATAAATAATAATATACTTACTCTTGCATAATTGAAATGTATCAGATTATTGCGACATGGGTGACCCTGACTGGATATGTGAAAAATGCAAGGCATTAATGTGGTACCAAGAAAGAACGTTGAAAAGTCAAAACACCTCATCTCCCAAATTCACTGGATGTTGCGGGAACGGGAATATCACCTTGCCTCCATTAACAACCCTACCAGAAACACTTATTAATTTATTTTCCAACGAGGATGCAAAAAGTAAACACTTCTTAGCAAACATTCGAGCTTACAACATGATGTTTTCACTTACTTCAATGGGAGGCAAGATCGATAATACGGTTAATCAAGGTAGAGGAACATATACATTTAGACTCCACGGTCAAAACTATCATAGAATAGCAGGTAGCCTTTTACCTGAAGATGGTTCGCATCCAAAGTTTGCTCAATTGTATATATATGACCCGATCATGAAGTCGAAAACAGAATGGCTTATTATAGGTGGGTAATTGTTTAATAATTACCATATTTTCTTTTTACCTAATAAAATTAATATTTAAGGAATTCCCTTTATATTGCAGGAAAAATCCTTTGAATGAGGAAATTGTTAAAAGTATTCAAGACATGCTAGATCAATGTAACGTCTTGATAAAATCATTTAGAATGACAAGAGATCGATTAGGATATGACGATAATACAAATGTCAAGCTAAGGCTCATAGGAAGAAGGGATAAGGATGGTTGAACATACAACCTGCCAACATCAGATGAGGTTGATTGCAATGTTAATTCTTGGGGACGTTGTAAGCTTTGATGAAAGAGATTTAATAATTGAGGAAAAAGACGGCACATTGAAGAGAATCAATGAACTTCATCCTGCGTACCTTGCTATGCAATATCCTTTATTATTCCCAAGAGGGGAGGATGGCTATACTGTTGAGATTGGTTTTAGTGATGATACCATCGGTAAGAGGAAAAGAGTTAGTATGAGAGAGTGGTTTGCTTTTCGAATTCATGAAAGACTAGATGAACCTACAACGATATTATGTGCACGCAAATTGTTCCACCAGTTTTTAGCTGATGTTTTCACAATGGTGGAAACACAAAGAATAAGTTACATCAGAGCAAACCAAAAGAAATTTAGAACCGACATTAAGAGGAATCTCACGGATGCTATTAATAAAGGAGAAGATGACCCTGGTTCCATTGGTAAAAGACTGGTATTACCTTCGTCCTTTCCCAACGGTTAACGTTTTATGATCGAAAGTTATGGAGATGCTATGGCAAACTGTAAATGGTTTGGTTTTCCTGACTTATTTATTACACTCACATGCAACCCAATGTGGCCAGAAATTGTAAGACATGTCAATAAGAGAGGTCTTAAACTCGACGAAAGGCCTGGCATTATTACTCGGGTATTTAAGATAAAGCTTGATCAATTTGTCAACGACATCAAGAAAAAAAAAATTTGTAAAGTGCAGGTGAAAGTCCTAGACCTCTAATTAGACTCCTCTAATTAGTTCATTAAATTACTTTAACTTAATGATTTAGGATCTAGTTATCATGCATGCAAATATAAAAGCATAAATATAAAGATAAGATGAAATTTCCTTACAATGGAAATTTTCGGTCAATATGGGGCACAATAAGAACTCCTTCTTATTGTTCTTGAGCATGTATTTAGTGGATGATCCTCCATAAAATAACCTCCAAAGTAGAAGGTCTCCTTCTTGTTGCACCCAAGATTAAACCCAAATTAATCACTTAGTTTTTTACTAGAAAACACAAGTGATAAATATGAACTAATATTAGATTTATTACTACTCTAGTAATAAGAAAAATATTAGTGTTTGAGAGTTGTAGAGAGAGTATAGGTTTTAGAGAGATATGAGAATAAACACCAAAAATGAAGTGAGTAAAATTGAACAACATTTGCCCTTTAAGAAGGCACTAGGCCGGCACCCACAAGCCCCAAGTGGCTTCTAATTTTGATAATTTATTCTCATGCAAATATGTAGAGTGCATGTATGGTATTGATGATTAGAGTTATCATGTAATGTCACAATCACCAAGTGAATTGTGTACATAAAATAGAACAATAATCATGCCATTTTCACATGCACAAACCGGTGCCCATGTGTCCATTATAGACAATTTTGATTTTTGATATTTGTCCCACAAATACTTATTAATCATATGCTTAGATATCTTGTATAATTAAGTGTTATTTTGATCATATAACAATTATATGACTCAAATTAATAAACAATATGTACTTAACTTTTAAGTGATATTTTACCATTATATCAATATATAATGGGTCCCACAATGCCCAGTTAATTTATTTTACAACTCCTTGTAAATATAATTAACTTATTACCTCTACCTCAAAATATATTCATAACCTCAACTAATTTAATGAATTAACGATTAATCATTAAATTAAATCTTATTTAATCGTATTAAAATAAGACGTAAAATTTATTCAGTCAGTTATCGTATAATTGACTAATAAACTTAAGTGGAATGAGTTCCTAACTCAATTTCCAATAAATAACTCTCGTAACTAAACGTACATATCAAATATATGTAATGCTCTAATTAAACTGTATCGTATACAAATAATTAGTATTCTATTTGGGTCTCATCCTATAGGTGTGACCTAAAGGGATCAGTTGATTACCGCCGTCATACGACAATAACGTCAAACTCTAGTCAGCCAAGCGTTACCGATTTACGTTAATCAACTGACGTGGAGTATCAAAATATACTAATCATGCCACATATATTCCAAATGAGATTTATTATATAAATGCACTATTGTGGAGGACACTTACTCCAACAATCTCCCACTTGTCCGATACAAGTTGTGCATGTAGCAACAGTATTGCGGAGGACTCCTCCTCCTACAATTTCTCCCACTTGTCTCGACAAGTTGTGTGCTACCGATTCTCTTGTCTCTTTTGCGTCACATCCTCCCACTCATTGCAAGGTGTCTTACAGGTCGCACTTGCAATTGAAATTATAAATAGAGTGGTTTTCTCGATCTGGGAGAGTAACTGTCTGACCGGAAAATCTACCAGAGATCTCTTCCGAGCGTGGCCACGCATTTCCAGTTACTACTCCTCGAGTGGCCCGAAGATGTTAATACCCAACGTGGGTGAATAATTCCTGTTGACCCATCTTACACTGTATGATGCAGATCACCATGACCCAGAAGATGTCCATCGGCCTCCTTTCACCGCACGACCTAGGACAAAAACCAAAGTCAATTGGAAACTACACCGACTCAGGTAAATGGTCGTCAGTCTAAAGAATCGACTCATAGGAATAAAATAGAAATCCCCGCCACGACCAGGCTTCAACAATTTGGATAAGGGACTCTATTATGGTCACTGCCCGACAGAGTGTCTCCACAGTCTGTCTATGTAAACGACCAGTCATCTCCATGACCCTATGGTGCTGAACCAACCATCGATCGACTTACAATCTAGTCACTTCGAGACGTCACCTCAAATGAGTGACTAGGGACAAAACACTAAGTTCATCCTGTTCACTTGAATTGGGTTCAACTTTTCTTTCAACCAATTCGGATAAACAAAGTATTAAAATTTAGTCAAACTAAATAAAGAGTTTTTAATGAAACTCTAACAATGAATGCGATTATCTAATATTTGGAAAAATTGATACGCTATCAATAATTTCATATCTTATAATCTCTAGCAATTCAGGTACATATTTCAATCTCCATTGAAATGACATGACTATCATGTTCAGCCTGCAAAAAGCATGGCTAATGGATTAGCAATACTTGCATCTTTCCCATCGTTCTGATTGCTATTTCTCTTTGTCTACGTAATCTCATATTACATAAAACTTTCTGAGTACGTGTCTAGGTTTGAATCTAGACTTAGGACTTTTGGCCTAAAGGTAGCTCCCACTGTTTTACCAGTATCATGGGATAGGATATACAACTATAGGAACTACTTCTAGTCCCTCCAATACGGTCGAATCCAAGCTACTTTCATATGCATCATCATATGATGCAATGTACTCTATTTCCGTTGTGAAATCCGCAATGATAAACTGCCTGGAACACTTCCAGCGGATACATGACATTTATATTTGAAAATGTCACTCCTACTTGGAACCTTTCCAATAGTCTTTTCTGCTTGGAACTCTTCCAACAGATAAATCTTCTATAAAACACAGCCAGTTCGTGATTTCAAATCACTTTGATCAGTTTGGAAACTGAAGTCTGTGTAAACTCTTACACACAACTCACTATAAACTCCAAACATATGGAACATATCTTTAGTCCTTCGCAAGTACTTAAGAATGTTCTTTATGGCTATCAAGTGACTCTCACTTGGATTTGATTGCAAACGACTTGTCATGCTCAAAGCATGCGAAATGTCGGATTGAGTATACATCACAGCGTATATAATTGATCCCGCAGCGGAAGCAAAAAGGAATCAATTATCATGTGTTCAACTTCCTTGAACTAGTCAAAGATCTTATCAATATAAGAATTTTGACTCAACACTAATATCCTTTTAGATTTATCTCCATAAATCCAGATATCTAAAAGATGTATTCTACTTCTCCAAAATCTTCCATCATCTAAAATGATCAATATGTCTCCACATATAAGACTAATGAAAACCATATAACTCCCACTAAACTTCATGTATTCAACATAATTCCTCGAGATGTCGAGAAATATTTTATGACATGATTGACACACTAATTCCAACTCTTTAGTGCTTACTTAAGACATCCTCTTAAGCTTGCAAAATTAACTTAGGATAGTTAGGATCTACAAACCCACAGGTGAATATAAAATATACAACCTCTTCTAGAATCGTATTCAAGAAGGTGGTCCTTGAGGTCCAATTGACATCATACTATTATGATATGCTGTAATCGCTAAGTATATTCGAATGGATCGAAGAATTAAGGTTAGTGCAAAACTCTTTGCATACCCATTTATCTTTGAAAACATTGTAATGTTTATCCATGCAAATTTCGATCTTAAAAATCAATTTACATTGAAGAGGTCGTACTTCTTCAAGTAAAATTTATCAGGTCACATACCTGACCATCATGCATGGAGTCCATTACGAATCGTATGACTCTAAGCCATAGCAAGAAGTTGGGACTAAAAACAGTCTTTTATAAGTCACATTAGAATTCATCACTATTAAGGAGTGATAAAATTCCACCTGACCTCCTAGGTTCCGAAGAAACAACTACTGAACAAGCAATGAGGAAAACTTTTTCCGGACCATATGCTCAGTTTGTGGCTCTTGAAACATTTTCTCCCACTCTGTCTTATCAAGAAATAATCGTATTTTTATTGAAAGACAGCATCACGAGTCACAAACGCTTTGTTCTCGTGGTCAATGTGGGATTATTGAGCACTTGTTTCATTCAAATAACTTATAAATTAGGTACGCTACCTACCCATATCGTATATGGAATGAAATCAGACTGTTTTAAATGTGTTTTAATATGGTGGGAAAAGAAATAGCAGACAAAAATATTAAGATCCCAAGGTTAGTCAAATGGCTCATTTTGACTTGACAAAGACAAAACCATATCGTATAAGGTTCTGTTTCTCTGTTCAACAACACCTTATCTAATAATGTGTGTTAGAGAAGTTAACTTGTAAAACCATTTCACAATACTTTTGGTGAAAATCAAAGTCAATACTTAGGTATTTATAGTTACGATTTAGTCGTAAGTCCTTGATCTAATGCTCTTAGTGGTTAACTTATTCACTTTGAAGTTCTTTGAACTTTTCAAAGATTTCTCTTAGCACCTCATTAAGTAGAATCAAACATAATATCTACTTAAATCGTCGGTAAATCAAGTGAAGTAATCATTACCATCTCTGGTTGTGTTTGTTATTGGACCACGCATATTCAAATGTAATAGGGCCAATAACTCAGTAGTTCGATTTCCTTTTAAATAAAAAGGGGACGAATCATCTTGCCTTGAATACAAAATTCGCACGCACCATAAGATTCAAAATCAGATGGTTTAGGGATAGTTATCAATACTAGCCTCTTAATGTGCTACACAATCCAGAATTAAGATTAGATTAGGGTCACCAATTTTGAGCCTTTACAATCTATATGACAAGTAATTACTAGTTTAGGTGAAGAATATAATTACCTTTGATTGGTGTGGGATAACCATTGACCAAGTATAGGCATAAATAGATACAACGCTTGTTCCATTCACAAAAGTGAAACACTTGTGTCGTACACAAAAGTGGATACTATATTCTTTATTTAGAGGTCATGTACATAATAACGTTTATTAAAGTATACCTCTAAATCCAAAACTAGATTGATCACATTATAACTTTTATATGTCTATATAGAAATAAAACTACAATAGCTATATTTCTCTTGTAGGTCGACATTTAGTCATGGTTAGTCGTCGCACGAATCATTATTATATGCATTGAATACATTGATGAAAATCATAATGGGTATCTAATACCCAAAAATTGCATTTAGCAAAATAAATGTCTATCATATAGATATTATGGGTGAAAATAGTACACCGAATTTCTAACTCTTTAGAAAACTTGGGGCAGATTCTTTTCTTGTGTCCTACACTGTAAAATAGAATCGTCAAAAGTTGGGTTCGACACCTTGCTTGGGTTTTGACTTTTACTATTCAAAATAGTCTTGCCTTTTTCCCTTGCCTTGTGCCAAACTCGTGCCAACCTACTCTTGAACCTCGTCTTAACAATTAAGAATATAAACATCATTCTTAGTGCTCCCACTCACTTTCATGAATATCTACTTAGATAAGTATATTAGAATTATTGTGAAGACTATTCTTCATTTCATTCATGGTTTTACCTTAAAAAGGATAAACCTTTCATGAAGTGACTACGGTATTTGATTGTTCACGATTTCAAATAAATCGATTAACCTAGTCATCCCAACTGATTTGGCCTCTTTTAAGGTAAGCCTCGATAAGGAGCATTATGACGACATACCAAAAAATTATAAATATTTTCGTTTGAGCAAAAAGATTGATGCACTGTTGTAATAAGATGACGTCACTAAAACAAAATCAAAACGTTTTTGACTAAGTATGACATATTCATATACTCTTCATAAGAGACATTTGCAATGGTGAATATGAGGATCAAAAGATAGAATTCATTTTGTCTTTAGCTACGGTGGTTTAAACGGAGATCGCAATCAATATACTACCGTATAAAATAATGTAACCTTTTCCACGATTGAACGGATTTACAAGTTCATAGAAGGATAAAATATTTGTCATTTGCGCGTATAAAATAAATATCAACGGAAAATAAACATTCATTGCTTAAATATAATTTACTTGTAAAACAATTTTAACAAGTCACTCATATAATGACCCCTCACGAAATTATATAAGTGATTTCAAGACCCATATTTAGACAAAAATAGTCATCGCATGCTACCTTTATCTAAAAATGGTAAGTCAATACTTGACTAATTCTACACTTAGAACTCTTGGTTGACGGATTTCTGTTAAATCCATCTCCTAGTCCCAAGATAACGCTTATCTCGTTGAGTCCAATCCAATTTTGGCTTGTGATCGCATCACCCTACTTACCCGAGGTAAAAAGGGACCCACGAGCGTGGTAGCCCTAATGAACACGGGGTTCATAGGTGTTACTAATTGGTAAGGCTAATCTCAATTTTTAAGTTATGTGAGAGGTCTTGTCAATTTTGTTATTAATTCCCTATAAGCGAACTAAGTCGGTGAATTTTGAATAACTTTGAATTGACAATCGAGAAATAAAAATGCATGTTGGCGATTTTTGGCATGTGCGGAAAACATAAAGCAAGCAAATAATAAATCCTAGTATGGCCACCTAGCTAATCTAATTAACTAGTAGATTACAAAATCGGAAACCAACTCCTTGGCCCCTTGCCTCTTCATGGCACCGTCTTTTGGAACACCGACTTCGGGAATCTCCGTCTTTATAATAATTAATTACAAAAGATACAAATAAAATTCCTATTATACATTTGATCTAAAAATAAAATTAAATTATTACAAACGGCGATACGAGATCGCAAATAAAATTACAACCGAATCGGTATTCCCTTACATTACGGGTAATACCGATTAAAATAATCTAGGCCATACTAGGTACAACTTGCAGTAAAAATTAAATAAATGACATTCATTCATTCAACAATAACAACATAAATAAAATGCTGTAAAATCATGCCAAAATCGCCCTAAATACTTATCATGCTCATTCTAGCTCGTTTTTATGGATTTTATCGATTTTTAACCATTAAAAAATCAATCATCAACTCTTAAATCGTATTTAAGCTCAAACTAATTATCTAAACTGATTTAGAACTCAAAACTAGTCCCCACTAACTTTGTTTGTATTTAATTAGTTCGAATTGATCGTATTTGCTAAATATAGATGTTTAATCATAACATTTATGAAATAAACCCAAAATGAAATATAAAACTCATAAAAATTTGAAACCAAAAATTTTGTACATTCTGGAACATTTCCAGGAACTCTAAAAATCCGAAACATTTGCCCAAAAATTTTGAATAAATTTTATGAACAAATAACTTAATATTCAACGGTTTTATCAAATAAAAACCATTAAATATAGTAAAATAGTGAAACAAATTATAAAATTTCACCAAGATGATATAAATCCGATTATAAAATGTACCAAAAATTTTCAAGACCATAAAAGGACGTTTCAATTTTATGATCATAATAATCTCACTTTATTGACTTTTATCTTATAAAAATCAATCATCATGCAAAACTTAATTAAAAGTCACGAAATTTTACATACAGTATGTACAACATGCATGTGAGATCATATCAAAATTTCATGGCCATAATCAACATGCAACTATTTTTAGTTAACTTTTAACATAAAATATGCATATTAACATGATTTAAAGGCCATAAATCAAAATAAATAGCAAATTAATCCATAAAATCACCAAATTTGACCACAACCATTTTGAGGTCAGGAGGTATGCATGCAAATCAAAAATTTCGTGCAAACCAATTTTTAACACAAATTTTCAATTTTACCCAAGTTATCGTATAACTCGATTTTAATGCCTAAAATCGACATGCATGTAACAATTGAGCTCTGATACCACATGAAAGTCCTAGACCTATAATTAGACTTCTCTAATTAGTTCATTAAATTACTTTAACTTAATGATTTAGGATCTAGTTATCATGCATGCAAATATAAAAGCATAAATATAAAGATAAGATGAAATTTCCTTACAATGAAAATTTTCGGTCAATATGGGGCACAATAAGAACTCCTTCTTATTTTTCTTGAGCATGTATTTAGTGGATGATCCTCCATAAACTAACCTCCAAAGTAGAAGGTCTCCTTCTTGTTGCACCCAAGATTAAACCCAAATTAATCACTTAGTTTTTGACTAGAAAACACAAGTGATAAATATGAACAAATATTAGATTTATTACTACTCTAGTAATAAGAAAAATATTAGTGTTTGAGAGTTGTAGAGAGAGTATAGGTTTTAGAGAGATATGAGAATAAACACCAAAAATGGAGTGAGTAAAATTGAACAACATTTGCCCTTTAAGAAGGCACTAGGCCGGCACCCACAAGCCCCAAGTGGCTTCTAATTTTGATAATTTATTCTCATGCAAATATGTAGAGTGCAAGTATGGTATTGAGGATTAGAGTTATCATGTAATGTCACAATCACCAAGTGAATTGTGTACATAAAATAGAACAATAATCATGCCATTTTCACATGCACAAACCGATGCCCATGTGTCCATTATGGACCATTTTGATTTTTGATATTTGTCCCACAAATACTTATTAATCATATGCTTAATTATCTTGTATAATTAAGTGTTAATTTGATCATATAACAACTATATGACTCAAATTAATAAACAATATGTACTTAACTTTTAAGTGATATTTTACCATTATATCAATATATAATGGGTCCCACAATGCCCAGTTAATTTATTTTACAACTCCTTGTATATATTATTAACTTATTACCTCTACCTCAAAATATATTCATAACCTCAACTAATTTAATGAATTAACGAGTAATCATTAAATTAAATCTTATTTAATCGTATTAAAATAAGACGTAAAATTTATTCAGTCAGTTATCGTATAATTGACTAATAAACTTAAGTGGAATGAGTTTTTAACTCAATTTCCAATAAATAACTCTCGTAACTAAACGTACATATCAAATATATGTAATGCTCTAATTAAACTGTATCGCATACAAATAATTAGTATTCTATTTGGGTCTCATCCTATAGGTGTGACCTAAAGGGATCAGTTGATTACCGCCGTCATACGACAATAACGTCAAACTCTAGTCAGTCAAACGTTACCGATTTACGTTAATCAACTGACGTGGAGTATCAAAATATACTAATCATGCCACGTATATTCCAAATGAGATTTATTATATAAATGCACTATTGTGGAGGACACTTACTTCAACAGCAGGCTGGTATGTTATTCATTTTTTATACCTTTTTTAATGTTCATATTTTTTAAAACAAAAATAGATTATTAAATGCAAATTTTTTTACTAATATCTTCAAATAATTTTATATGCAGTTGTGTACACCGTGGACTTCCAGAAGAGGGGATTACCACACGTTCATATTGTGATTTGGTTGCATCGAGATGACAAAATTCAAAATGTACAAGACATTGACAAATTTATTCAAGCTGAGATACCAGACAAACAGGATGATCTGATTTTGTACAATATTGTTACTGAGTGTATGATGCATGGTCCATGTGGTGTCCAAAACAAGCAATCGCCATGTATGATAGACGGAAAATGCTCCAAGTACTTCCCCAAGGAGTTCTCCGATCAAACGTCAGTGGATGAAGACGGATTTCCAGTCTATAGAAGGAGGAATGATGGAAGATTTGTAGAGAAGGGTGGACTATCTCTAGATAATAGGTACGTTATACCATATAATCGGACACTTTTGATCAAGTATCGTGCTCACATCAATGTTGAGAGGTGCAATGAAACATCATCAATCAAGTACTTATTCGAATATATACATGATCGTGTAACCGCCACCATTACACAAAATGGAGAGGTTATTGATGAAATTAAGAACTACTATGATTATTGTCGGTAGTTCGGTACATTTCGGCATGTGAAGCTGTGTGGCGTATTCTTGGTTATCTGATTCACTATAGATGGCCTCCTATAGAGAGGTTGAGATTCCACCTTCCCGATGAACAATCGGTTGTTTTTTAGGATGACGATGAGATTGAAGATGTGCTAGATAGACCTTCAACAGATAGAACTATGTTTTTGGCTTGGCTTGATCGTAACAAGGTAGATGAGAATGACCGACTACTAACATACATTCAGTTTCCAACAAAATATGTGTGGAACAAACGCACTAAAGAGTGGACTCCTAGAAAACGTGGGTTTACAATAGGTAGAATTTATCATGTTCCACCGAATTCCGGCGAAAAATACTACCTTAGAGTACTACTTAACCACGTTAAAGGGCCAAAATGCTATGAAGATATAAGGAAAGTTAACGAGGTGGCTTGTGATACTTTTATAGACGCATGTTATGCCTTTCGACTACTAGACGACGATCGTGAATACGTTGATGCAATTGATGAGGTAAGTAAGGGGGGTTCTGCGCATTACATGACAAATCTTTTCACTACACTATTACTGGCCGGATGTATGTATAGGCCTGAAATAGTATGGGAACGTACGTGGCAATTACTCTCAAAAGATATTTTGTACCATCAGAGGCGTTCTCATCGAAATCAAGGTATCTATCATTATTTAAATACCATTTAAATATTTATCATTAATTTTGTGTCATTGCCAAAACGTCACGATCTTTATTTATATTGATCTTCATATATATGCAGATTTGCAGCTTATTGATGAACAAAAACAGAATCTCGCTTTAGTTGAAATTGATAAGATACTTCAAAAGAATAGAAGTAGTCTTCGAAAACACCCTAATATGCCATTGCCTGATGACGACCTTATAAATGATGCACATAACAGGCTTCTTCAATTAGAGCAGCATTTAAACACGACTATGAAGAGCTTCTCGCAAATATGACTCATGAACAAAAAGGAATATTTGACGAGATTATGGGAGCACTCTTACAAGATACTGGAGGAGTGTTTTTCATTTACGGTTTTGGTGGAACTGGAAAAACTTTTCTTTGGAAAACTCTATGTGCGGCATTATGCTCGACGGGGGACATTGTACTACCAGTTGCGTCAAGTGGAATTGCATCCTTACTTTTACCCGGAGGAAGAACGGCTCATACAATGTTTCGTATACCTTTGAGTCCTACAGAGAGCTCTATGTGTGAGATTAGACCAGGTACTGAACTGGTCGAGTTACTACGTCAGACAAAACTCATTATTTCGGATGAAGCTCCTACGGTTAACCGTTTTTGCTTTGAAGCGTTGGATAGAAGTTTGAGGGATATCCTACGGTCACATGAAAATAAGTCATCTGAAAAGCCATTTGGTGGCAAAGTCGTGGTGTTTGGTGGTGATTTTCGCCAAATCCTTCCTGTTATTCCTAAAGGTCGTCGACAAGATATTGTTCACACGACAATCAACGCATCCTACTTGTGAAGTTTTTGCCAAGTTCGGAAATTGAAGAAAAATATGAGGCTTTTAACAACCAACACAGAGGTGAACTTAACTTAAATTGCAAAATTCTCAGATTGGATTCTAAAGCTAGGTGATGGTTTACTTGGTGAGCCTAATGATGGGGATGCAGTTATTGAAATTCCAAATGACATACTTATCAAAGAAGGAGAGAACCCAATCGATGTTAATGTCGAAAGCACATACCCATTAGTTGTACAAAATTTATGGAACGCAGACTATTTTCAAGAAAGAGCTATTCTTGCACCTACTCATGAAAAAGTAGAGATGATTAATGATTATATCCTTTCATTAGTCCCAGGTAAGGAGAAAGTTTACCGCAGTTCAGATAGTATTTGCAAGTCCGAAATTTTGGATGCTTTTGACGAAAATGCATATTCAACCGAACTCTTAAATAGTATAAGGTACTATGGATTGCCAAATCACGAATTAAGACTTAAGATAGGGGTTCCGGTGATGCTAATAAGAAATCTAGACCAAGCTGTTGGGTTATGCAATTTTACTAGGCTTGTGATAACAAAGTTAGGTGAGCGAGCAATAGAGACAAATATTATATCAGGTAGGAATATTGGCAACAAAATTGTCATTGCTCGAATGACATTGAGCCCTTCTGATACTACACAAATTCATGTCAAGCTACGTCGTAAGCAATTTCCAATGATCGTATCTTTCGCGATGACGATAAACAAAAGCCAAGGACAATCTTTGTCTCATGTTGGATTGTTTCTACCTCGGCTTGTTTTCAGTCATGGACAATTATATGTTGTTGTGTTCCGTGCCACAAGCAAGCAAGGTTTGAAGATACTTATTTGTAACGATGAAAATGCTTTAGGAAATACTACTGACAATGTAGTATACAAGGAGGTTTTCGAGAACTTGGCATGATGTACGAGAGAGCTCAATTCATGAGGTAATAAATTCATTATTTGTTCTCTCATTTTTCTAATTTTATTTCTAATAAGAGAAGAAGATTAAAGTTTGAAGTTTGGTTAGATAATTTGAACTTTTTAGCTACATGTATATGATAAGTCGTTAAGGTTTATTTTTTCTTTTTTCATTTTGCAGTTTTAGATGTCTAAGACTACTATGAGTCATTACTATTTTCCTCAAAGTCATCTTATCAGCGATGGTAAATGTACTTCTATATCAATCTCATTTTCTCTTACATGTCTTAGTATTGATTTTTTGTGCATCTACTACAAATAAGAAGCATAGACAAAATAAGAAGCACACACAGAATGAAAAACATACACACACTACTAACTCAATTGGTATGTAATCAGTTAAAATACTAAGAATCATCGTCAGGTATAAGGTTACTAAACTAAATTATGTACTAAATGAAACAACACAAATATATCACAAATGTAAATAATTACTTACAATCAATGTTGTACAAACACCATTGGCTTTTGTCCTCATAATGTGGATTGTACTCCGCACTGAAAGTTATGATGTTCCTACATGGAATTCACCTACAGTAGATAATTAGTGTTCAACCTTTTATAGCAATATAAATAAGACGCTATATAGTCTTTTTCGAAGAATCAACAGTTTTTACCTCTTCAGTCATTTTTTCCCTCTAAATAATTGGGTATGATCAGAAGTATGAAGAATAAAAGTAAGAGAAAAGGAAATCTTATCAAGGTAAATAGGTGTGCAATTTATTAAATTAAGCAATTTCATGTTATCGTCTTATAAGTTTACTGAACTATAAGTTATTTACTCAACTAATTTATATAAGAAGTTCACTTAAAACTGTACTATCTTAATGCAATCCCATATGATTTCCATCACTAAGCACAATGATAAACCTAGATATAACAATTGACATTCAGTCATTCAATTTAGATATCATCTTACAAAATAAGAAAAATCAAACCAAATAACTTCTACTTATAAAGATCGTGACTTTTAATATTAAGTCAAGGTACTTTATATAAAAGGGTATTTCTAACGTGTGTCCAAAGGGCACATATTAAGATGCTGATTAGAGAAATTTTTGCAAGATAAATATCTATATAAAAATAAGATACTAAAACTAATTAAGACAGTATCTTAACTCATATAATTTCCATATTATTCTCCTTGAAATTGAGACAATATCTATAACTACCAAGATAAATAAATCAAACATTAATTATTGTTCTGTGTATTCATACTCAAAATAAATATTGCAAGTTAATATACACCTTCCTAATTAGATCAATATCATAAACTAAATCACACAAAATATTCATTCTTACATAAATACCTAGAATATATAGCTCAACTAAGCTATGTATTTATATAGCTCACTGAAATTAGAGTTTATAATAAACCCAAAACCCTAAAATGCCTCATATACAGAGGTTAAGCTTCCACTTCCCTGATGAACAATTATTGTTGTATAGGAACGAAGATGTAAATGAAGATGTCATAAATAAACCTTCAACGGGTATGTTTTTGGCCTGGATGGATAGCAATAGCAAAGATGAAAACGCCCAACTACTAACTTACGCATAATTTCCAACAAAATATGTGTGGCAAGTGGTTACTAACAAGTGGATTCCTAGAAAACGGGGATTAAGCATAGGTAAAATATATGATCTGCCTCAAAGTTCAAGTGAAAAATACTACCTTAGGATGCTACTTAACCATGTAAGAGGACCTACATGTTATGAAGGTATAAGGACCGTAAATGGTGTGTTATATGATACTTTTAGACAAGCATGTTATGCTATGGAACTACTAGATGAGCACCGATAACGAGGGTATGTATGTGATGAATCACTTTAATCTTTCTACTTGGGTCAAATATCAAACTTATGTATATACAGATCTACCACAATTATTAGGTATCACTTACTAATCTATAAAGTCATACATGTATGAACTTACAAAATTTGTGTCCCGTTTCAGATTGACCAAAGCTTTCGTAATGCTAGCGTGGAGTTTCAACAAACTGAAACATGTCTTCTTCCTGCAACAAATTGTTTGTAATTCGTTAATAGTTACTCACTCCTTCTTTCAGGCTTTTAATAAAATAATAAATACAAGATTATCTCAAACTTTTGGTCTAGCATATATGTATTAAGCATCCGTATTGTTATTTACGCATGTCAGAACTAACAAATCGGTAACGTACATGGTTAATTACTCTCTCTACTATAAGTTGTACATGTGCAGATTTGTGTCAGATGTGAATAGTTAATTATTATGTGCAAATTTGTACCGGCTACTGATATGTTTCAGTCAATACTAATATTTACTATTCGCAAGTCTTATAATTTTAATTTTTTTCCCGATACTCAAATAAATAACATAAATAACGTTTTTCTTTGAAATTCTACATCAAATTATTGTCCTCCAGTAGAACACCTTCAAATATAGCGTCTAACAAAACATATTAACACATTAACAACAGAGTTATTTAGAATCGAAGAACTGATTAACTTTAATTACCTCGCCATAGCATTTGTCGGAACTGTCCAACTCCATTTCTTCAGTTCTACATCAAACAAATTAATGAAGTTATGGTACTAATGATACGCTTATGTCAGTCCAACAAATCAACAAAATAAGAGAAGCACTATGATTCAAGTGTACATCAACACAATTCTCATGATCACAATAGTAATCAAATCGACATTAGATATCCTTAAACTAACCTAAAACATACCAAAATAGGAAAAAAAATAATGTACATGACATTGGAACCAACATGCAATTCGATTTGAAGTTCCTCTTATTTTAAACTCAACACATTAAAGATGAAATAAGAGCAAAATAGTTTAAACAAAACTAAGCACCGGATGATGATCGAACCAGCTTTTGATTTGTAGCTTAATCGGGTCGGAAACTTGACATGCAAGCTCAAACTTGAGACGAGAAGAAGATGAAGAGGAGAGAAGAAGATAAGGAAGACAGAATTTCAGACGTGCGGCCGGTCTGAATTGATACATTCCACCACGTATCATTTAATGCTTTTGTTTATTATTACTTTATCTTAGTAGATTAGTAAACTGTAGTGTTATTTTTGGGCCTTTTATATTCTCTTTTATGGACTAGGTTGGGCTATTTTTTGGTGCTTGCATCAGTTTATTTTGTGTCATAGCTACTCTCTTATGTGTTTCGAATCAATAATTTTAACAATTGGTCTTCCCTTGAATGGATATATCCGTCTTAAGAGTAACACGGGTCAAATACTACACAACTTGCCCAGGTAAGATAATTATTTTACTAATATGTACGAACTACTCTTTTGTTGCACCTTAACTATTTTTCCCGTTTTAAGCTTAAGACTGGTCAGCCCGTCTTAAATGAGAATTTGTGTAATTATAAATTTATAATGGTCCAAGCTTTTATAATTTATTTTCTTGTGTCTCATAAAAAATATTTCAAATATTCTATAACACCAAAAGAAAAGTACAAACATTTTATGCAAACAATATAAACAACATCTCCTATATATATGAAAAATCTCAAAAATACCGTGCTTTAGCACGGGATCTATACTAGTTAAACTAACAACAATAATATTAAGAGAAAACATAATTAAAGACATATGAAAGAAGATTTTCTAAGGAATTAAGAACCAAATATTAACTTAATAATGAAAGAGTAGCAATTACCGTTACAAGGATGAATTAAAGGAACGATTTTCTTGATAAAATAAACCCAAAAGCTATCTAACTAAGTCTGAAGTTTCTAGGAGTTCTAAAGTAATAAAATGTTTAACCTAATTAAGATACCCAAGTTTTCCTTGTATACTAAACATAAATAAAAATTACAACGTAATTAGAAAACTCGAAAACCATTAGATATTGGGCTGCTCGATCGAACAAGGTGAGTCTGCTCGATCGAGCATGACGTCAGCCCGATTCGATCGATCAAGGGAGCTGATCGATTGAGCAACCTCCTGAAATAACTCTTTTGCTTTGTTTGTTCCTTATTTCATCTTTAATCCTCTCGATTTCCATGCCCGCTTCTAGGACTCCTCTTACCGGCTTCGCTATGCTCAATATCGACTCAATAAGCTCCAATTGCATCCAATCTGCATCAAAACACAATAAAGGCAAAAGTATCGACATTCGAACGATATAGCATAGAAATAGTCAATAAATGGCACAAAACCTACTTAAACACGACCATGAGAGGCTTAAAACATGCATATAAATAGTAGTCATCACCTACCTCGATTTGAATAGCCCTCGAAATTCGTGAGAACCGACGTGGCAGGTCGACACCATGTCAATTATGCTTTATGCTTCATTTAATTAAGGTATAAAGTTGATTTGGACAACTTACAAATTTTTTCATTAGAATTTGATGGAGACTTTTAAATTGCAAGCTCGCTCAATCGTTTCATTGGTTTTGAGCTTAAACAAGTCGGTAAAAATCCCATGACGTGTTGACCCCCACTTTAACATCGATGGTTATGTGGTCGAGTGGTGATGCGTCTAGGTGCACACCCGGCTGACTAGGTTCACAAATCCCCATATATACTCATTGTCTATAACAAAATAATGTCAATCACAGTGGCTCTTAAAGGACATTAGTAAGGGAGTCTACTTAACCAATCTGGTTTTGCTAATAATAATCGGTTGAATACAAAACATGACCTTATTAAGCATGTGCAACGCACGGGTTTTAACCCTAGTTGACGACCATTATCGAATAGTACTCCCTCTTAGTCGGTCATTTCTTCCCTCTTTCCTTATTGGGTAAGTCCGGTTTTCTTCCATCTTTCCCTTTTTGGATGTGTGGTTATGAGTTTTGTGTGGTCTAAATTCATTTGTATGTGGGGTAATGTGTTTTGTGTAGTCCAAATTCATTTCCTTAATTTTTGGGTAAAAGGGAAAGGGAAAGAAATGAGTGAGTAGGAGGGAGTATTTTTTTTGGAAAAATATGTTCTTTTTTTCAACCTTAAGCGAATAGAAATGAACGAAAACTATGATTAATATTTAATAGCAGTAAATTTTCAATAATTTGCACCCAAAAGATACAATTTCATAATTTGATTATTACTAATAAAATGATGTCAGTCAGAGTGGCTGTAAAAGGACATTAGTAAGGAGTCTGCGAATTTCATCCCGGATTATTTCCTTGATTGCTAAACCCAGGTAGGTTTATAGTTCCTTACTTGGTTTCTTCAAAATTCCGGAAGCCTTCTCTTCACCTGCTTAATTAATTAACACAAATTAATAGGGAAGTTCTTTAATAAGTTTTAACTTCCGCCTGCATAAATTCCTTTGCTGTAAGTTTACTTTTTACCAATTGGGTTTAATTTATTTATTCTGCTGTCATTTGTTTGTTTGTCTGTACCCTTTTACCCCAACTATTATTTTGGGTTATTTTTAGGTTTCCATATTTTTTTTTCCGAGGATATTATTTTTATGGGTTCATTATGGTAGGATTGTGTATGAAATTGGGCATTTTTTTTGTTAATGTATGATTATTATGGTGCTAATTATTTGTGGGTTTTGTGTTTGCTTATCAGTTGTAGAAGAGAATTTGAAGGTGGCAAGATGAGCAATGAGACTTTTGATCTGAAGATATTATCTGATAAGCTCTCAAAACTAAACAATTCTCAACAAAGTATTGAGTGTATCCTTCTCATACTTACTTCCACTTGTATAACTAATTACTGTTTTTACCATTTCTTTTCTGTCAAATGTTTGTGGAACGTATTTGCTGAATGTTACGTTCGCTGTTTTAGATTTGGTTAGTGATCTCTTGTCAATGTTTCTCCTGTGCTGAAAATACATTTTAATCGATCATATCACATTTTAGAGAACTGCTTCTGAGTTTAACCAGACATGACCATAGATTAGTACGTTGTCAGGGTTATAGAAATATATGGATTGCTTGAAGAAAGAGGTCAACATGCTTTATGGGTATTGCGAAAGATATGCCGTGGAAATCATTATTTGGCTTCCAACATTTTCCATTTTAGTGCCTTTTATCTTTTGAACTCTATTTTCTAGGTTTGATCGTCATTGGTCATTTTGTGTCAGAGCATTTTTTTTGTTGTTTAAAACTCTCCTCTATGCTTTGTTCAGACTTTTTGCATTTAAGTGTCTCAATTCCTGCCGCTAGCCCTTTTAGGCTCTTTTTCCCTCGTCCATATCATAGCTGTAGATCTTTTTTTTACGGTTGTGTTATCAGCTGTCGTGGCTAAAGCTCGCTAAATGCGGAAGATATAGCCCTATGATGTGGTAAAATGTGGTCGCACTGATCTTCAGGACCTTGACAAAGCGATTGCTTTTCGGGTTTCACAGCCTTGATTTAGTATGACCTTCAAAATAGATGACACATTTTATTGCCCTGTCTGCCTTTATATAGTGAATTTCCCAAAAGCTGTAAGGGTTGGAACACTGAACCACCTGGTCACCAAAAAACTAATTTGTTGGGTGAGATTGCTCTTGTAACTTTATTTCTGCGGTCCAACAATTTTCCAAAGTCCAACGATTTGGGGCATGATTTAAGGATGAGCAGTATGTTCTTCTTTGCTTTTGGTCTTCATTTTCCTCATCTCAGTGGGACTTAAGTAATACATGGTGTCGTATGAAGTTGTTGGCAATCACCGATTTCTTTAGTTACCTTTGTTCCCTATATCGCAATTTTTATGGTTAGAAGAAGGTCAACAGAGACGGGCAGGAGTTAATATTGGACTCACTACCGAGCTGGGGTTGCTCTTGTTGTCTTCTTATTATGGAGGATATTTGTTTCTGGCTTCCTCGTTAGGGTCACTGTAGTTTGGTTCACTGTGGGTTACAAAATAGATTTCACGAAGGGCAGTCATAGAATTGATAATTTTTCTACTTTTGAGAAAGGGGCTCCTTATCATCTTATTCTTCAATAACGAGATTGTTTTTCTATTAAAAAGGAAGGCTTAGAGCCCTGCTGGCCAACCCCCTTGGTCAACTTCTACGAGGTGAAAGCATAAGTTGGCCTTCCCAAAACCACACAGAGTATCTATACTTCCCAGCAATAGTTTATCGCTAAACAATTTGGCTTGCATGGTGATTTGTTTTTTTTTCTTTGCAAGATAATTTGGTTCTGAAGCAAAAAATTTGGGCTAATTAGCTGATACTTCCCTCAACTGTTTCTGTAATAGGGATGCCAAACATGAAACACCTGCAAAAAGTGTTTCTAAAAATGTCTCGCAATTTGCTTATGTTGAATTCTTCTCTCCTTTCCTCTGTTCTTCTCAAATCCACTTTACCATTGAGGGTTACATTAATGCTGAAGGTATTTACTTGAAGTTATGGTATGAGGTATCCTTATTGTAGGAGGTGTATATACTTTTATAGGGTATCCTTGTTTAGAGAATGACATACACTCTTGGGCAGCTATGTCATATTGCAAACGTGCAATAATGGAATGAATGTTTGTGTACAAAGTCTTATTTTAGGAGGTGTATATACGTTTATGGGGGGGGGGGGGGGGGGGGGTATCCTTGTTTAGAGAATGCCGTACACTCTTGGGCAGCGATGTCTTATTGCAAATTTGCAATAAAGGAATGAATGTTTGTGTACAAAGTCTTCTGCAAAATCAAACAAATTTTCCATCATGAAATTAGATGAGTTTCCCCCCTGAATTTTAACATGAAAAAGTTGCTTTCTCTCTCCCTCGTCCATTCTTCAGGGAGTGGATACTGCGCAAGTTTTATCGAAGGCATGAGTTTGTGTTGTTTTTCTGTTCTAAAAAATAAAAATAAAATTAAAAGAATGATGTAGTAGTAAACTAAAAGGAATCTTCATTTGCAATAACTACAATTAAGCCCATCATTGGAAAAGCATTATTATTCTGTTGTCGAAAGAAGTAGAATTTTGTTTTAAACTTGAAGCAGCCAGATTTATAGTATCGTGTAAATTCCACTAATAAACTCTCCCATTTTCTCTCTGTACGTGGTGTATTTCTAGTGGCCATTCTTGGCACAATCATGTTTCCCATTAACTTGCATTCAGCATTATCCCATTGGTGTATATCACATCGGAAGAAAGCAAGACAAGTAGTCCAAACATGGGAAAAGTTGTTCAACGTGTCCCAGAAACAGCAGTGCGTATCGTTCCTGTATCTTGCCAATGATATAATTCAGAATAGTAAGAAAAATGGTAATGAGTTTGTTAATGAGTTCTGGAAAGTCCTTCCTGCTGCGCTCAAGCATGCGTACGACAACTGCGCTGAAAGTGGAAAGAAAGCTGCGACCAGACTGGTCAGTACCTTTGTTATTATCAGCATAACTTGTTTAGCTTTGCTCGTAGTTGCAATTACACCTCCGCTATTCAAAATCATTATTTTTTTGTGCCTCCATTCTCTTATGCCCCTTGCATTTGGGTGTTGAGGGGAGGTTTGGTCAGATAATCCAGAAAGTGAAACAGAAAGAACAAATTCTCGCTGGAAAGTTAACACGTTATCAATATGAGGAATTTGAAGGGTCTCATTTATTTGGGGGTGGAATATGCTTTAAGTTATTAATTTTGGCAAGGCTTACGTTAGGTATTTCCATCTCTTATTTATAATGATCGTATTATTTCTATGATCTAGGTTAACATTTGGGAAGAAAGAAAGATCTTTGGATCTCGTATACAAAACCTTAAAGATGCAATAGCAACCAATGAAGTTAAGGAACCTGCTTCTCAGGTGGCCAGCAATGGGAAGAGTGCTAATCCCATCAGAATTGCAAAGAAGGATTCTCAGTCACTAAGAATTGTCAGTTAAAGCATTTGTTTTGTTATGATTCTGCATTTCTTGGGTTTTAATTTTAAGTTCTTGCAATTAACTTATTTCATGCATTAAGTTGTTTATGGCAACTGTAATTTCAGAAATTGTCTGTGGGAGGTTTTCCGGAAAGAATTGTGTCAGCATTTCATTCTTTGCATGAAGAATTCCCAACTGAGGAATTGGCACTTACTAAATGCGATGGTGCTGTGCTTTCTGCAGAAAGAATAGGGAAGGAGGTGGAAAATAGCATTAGTCAAGGTATGTCATGATATTGAGGCTATAATTGCTCTGATTTTCACTTTAAGGTACTCCAGTATTAAGTAACGAGTAGCTACTGTACCCTATATATTTCTATAACATTACTAACATCTTAAGCTTGCATGGTTCTCTGCAAGATTATTATAATACTCTTCAAGCTAGTTCATAACCTACAATTAGTCAGTGGTTATCTTTAAATGACCAACTTTCTGGAAAGAATTTACCTCTGCGTTGGTCTTGATTCACAAGTCTAAATGGTGTATCTTCAAAGCATGCACAGAGTTCTGCAGTCGAGGTGAGCTTAGCTAAACTTTATAGTCACTATATTTGGTAGATAAGTAGGCAGTACTCATGGTATTTAATATTGGCCATTACGGAATGTATTGGTGGTTGTCTAAAAGAGTATTAGCTTTCGGTGTTGATATCTTCGATATATGAAGGGTTGCAAAATAGCCAATATGGCCGATATTTTACTGATGCAGCTCATGTGACCTATACCTGCCAATACATGGCCGATACCGACAAATGAAGCTGATACTAGACCGGCCGATACGGCTTATATGACTGTATGAGCAATATGATCGATCCAAACAAAAAGCTGTGATGAACCGCGACATTAATGCACCACCCTGTTGTAGTATGCTACTGTGATTCACCTCCCTTACCGTGAGCGACATTAATGAACCACCCTGTTGCAGTATGCTACTGTGATTCACCTCCCTTACCGTGATCGCGTCAACACTGCGATTTAGTGCCATGTGACTACCATGTCTGTGTAGACATCCATGTGGTTGAGTTTGAAGTGTTTATTTAGTCTAGTAATCTGAAATAGCTAATCTGCTTGAAGATTTTGTTGAGGGACCTTGCCACCTTGCCCACATAGTTGGGTAAAACTTACAAATGCTTTCAGAATCTAGGTGTTGCTTCTATCTTCTTTTAAATTAGACTTGGCTCACTTTAGCTCAGCTGGATCGTTGTACATTTTGTGACGATATTAGCCTTAAAATGTGTCTCAAATCTCAATCTGTTCATCAAACTGAGTTTTGTAATGACTTCTCCAAAATCTCGCCTGAGCACTCTCTTCCCCGCACCCGATCCCTCGAATAGTTGCTTCGAGTTTTTTGAAACAGAAAATATGAACAAATAAATGTTTTTATCATATATATTATGTGAAGTAGTTTTTCCAATTCTAGTCCTTTTCTTAACTTATATGGCCTGATATTTTCTTTCATTTCTACCTTTCTTCTCTTTGTTGAGAAAGCCATATTGGAGTGCTGTATTACTTGAGAAGGCTGGATAGTTACCCAACCTCGTCTTTGGGGCAATTTGAACTGGTGAACAATTGCTGTTGTTATTACCTCTCTTTTCTCCTTTTTAATGTTGATCGAGAACATTGTGCATAAATCGCTCAATTTTTATACTCCTTGGTTCCTTTTTAATGTCGATCAAGAACATTGTGCATAAATCGCTCAATTTAAATTGGAGTGAGCCCTTGGTTCCTTCTTAGCGGGATGTTAGTAAGTTACGACTGTAAAAGTCTGGCATTTGTCCAATTGGAGCCCTCTTTGATTTCCCTTTTTTTTTTTTTTTCCAAATCTTGTACTGTTACCCTTGCAATTAAATTGTTTTAAACTGTATAAACATCGAAGTGCTTTCAGTACACGTGTTACCCAGCGTTAGACACCACCTATTGGTTCTCGATGCATCCTTGTTTCTTCAACTAACCTGAGCCCCTATTATTCAGTAACATTTCTGGCATGGTTATAGGCCCGAGTTTGATTGTGATTACACTAAGTTATTTTTATTTGACCAGGAATTCAGCTAGGTTCTGGCACACTTGATGAGATCCAGGAACAGGAAGATGTCCTTGAGCAATGCATCAGACAACTTGAATGTGCTGAAGCGACCAGGGTATCCTTGATTTCTTTGCTAAAAGACGCACTTCAGGAACAAGTATGGTTTCTGCTGCTTACTTATTCTAGGCTTCATTTTTTTCCCACTAGTTTAGGAAATAACTTGGATGAGATAGTGCCTCGTGCTATTTTATGACGGTATGTAGGGTATTAGATATCGGTTTCTCGACTTCAACTTGGCAATTGTGCTATGAACATGGCCACTCCAAAATGAAGTCGTGCTAACCTTCTGAATAGGGTATCCTTGATTTCTTTGCTAAAAGACGCACTTCAGGAACAAGTATGGTTTCTGCTGCTTACTTATTCTAGGCTTCATTTTTTTCCCATTAGTTTAGGAAATAACTTGGATGAGATAGTGCCTCGTGCTATTTTATGACGGTATGTAGGGTATTAGATATCGGTTTCACGACTTCAACTTGGCAACTGTGCTATGAACATGGCCACTTCAAAATGAAGTCGTGCTAACCTTCTGAACATTTATATAATGGTCGGGATGCAGTGTTCTGGCTAAGAGTAAATATCATGAACCAAAGGTAACATGGGAGGGAGCACAAGTTTTAAGAAAATATAGAAAAGGGAAGGGTAGTATTGGAATGGAAGTAGGATCACTTGAGCATTTAATATTAGTTGGGTGGGTGGGGCAATGACATATTGTGTAAATTTGTAGGGTAAATTAGGAGTGGTTACTCTTATTTGTTACCGAAAAAGGAATGAGTGGTTTGGTTGGGATGGTCCGAATAAGGTAAGTGTTACCTTTGGTTTGGATGGGAGGGAGTATATAGGAACAAGCCTTAGCCTCTTAGGCATGCACATTGGGGACAATTCATGATGACCAACATATCCTTATCTTGATTATTATGACTGCATAGGCTTTTGGAAACCTAATGATGCTTTCCAAGAGTTTATTGTTGACAGTGAAACCTTTACTAGTACACATGAGCTTTCAAATGCCTCGGTGTCGTCAATAAAAGCTTTGACGGTCATCAGTAAAGGTGTTTCATATGCAGTTATTTTGAAACCATGTCCACTAAATCAAAATAAAAGTTCTCATGTATACTGATCTACTAGTTTGAAAGCATGTGTGTTGCACGGGGTATTTAACTTAGTTATAATGAAAAAAACATTATAAGGGTTTAATTTCTACATACTATGTCTAACCATTTGTTTAGATATGATTATAATATCTCTTTCTATGAAAATAAAAAATAAATAAATACATAGGATGAATATGGTAGAAAGCACTTTGTTGATACTCCAGCCGTCCCGGTCAATTGTTGTCCTATTCCCTTTTAGGGTGTCTCAGTCATTTGTTGTCCTTTTTATATTTGGAAGGATTTCTATGATTAATTTGATCACCCAATAGGACTATTGTCCACTTGTCATCCACTAAGTGGAACCACAAATGGTCCCCCACCCTTCCTCGGTTTTTGTGCCAAAATAAAAGGAGAACAATTGACCGCGACGGAGGGAGTACGTAACATTGAATTAGTTTAGTGATAATTTGAAATCATGTCATCATATAAGTTACATATACAAAGTATTGTTTTATTGGTACATATATTTCTCTATTTTCAAATAAAAAATTTAATTAACTATATCATTATCATTATAATAATTAAGAGATTCAATTAATATTTACCATTTTATCACTCTTTTCCCACCTAAAAAAATGTTAAAACTTGAAAAACTAACATTTTTCGTAACGTTACATTTAAAGTATCTTATATAATAAGTATATTACTGCTGCATGTTCGTTATTTAAAAATCGTCTTGAAAATTAAGAAATAAATAACTTATTGTTAAACTTCTAAATTTGAGTAGAAAAGAAGATGATTCATTTATATGTAATTATATAATTGTGAAACCACCAACTTCAAAAGCATAATTTGTTTAAGATTATTACTATTTATCGTTTTTATAGAAAAATTTAAATTAAATTTATCTCTCTCCATTCATTTTATTAATCGTTTTAGGATGTTCTACATAAATGAAGAAAATGTTCATCTTTATATGCACTTATGAATTATAAATAAGTATTTTCACCAATATATTTGTTTAAATCACATCTTTTTTCCCTAAGATGACTTTTAATAAGAAATGGAGAGAACAATAAAATGTATAAATTGACGTAAAATGTTTTTTTTCTGGTGCAATTTCGATTAATGGTAAAAAGTACGACGTATTTTTGAGTTTAACTCAAATGTTATGAGGCGTAATAATTACCTATATTTGAAAGCAAAAAGATTTAATTCTACCATTTATCAAAGAAAAAAGTTAATTATCTGTTTGTTTGTAGACTCACACTCTGTTTGTAAAACACCTGATTTATTACTATAATTTATAAAAAAGTTATTTAGTAGAAATTATCATTATTTATGACATATTAATAACCAATTTAGGTATATTTAGCACTATTATATTTAAATTGTGATTTTGTCTTAAATAAAGTTATTATAATATAGATTGTCTTAAAATAAACATATTATAATATCGTTTGTTAAGATTATTAATATGTAATCGTCTTTTAAAATATTAATGTGATTAATATTTGTATATTATTGTTGTAACTAAAGCGTGCCATTAGCAACCGTTTATTTATTATGCGAGAAGAAGAAATAAATTTGACTATTGTGGAAATAATAAGAAAAACTCTTAAGAGCTCTCTAAGACAATAATTAAGAGACTCGAAAGATTTTGGGTTAGGTACCTAATTTCCAAGGATGACTCCTCTTAAATTAAAAAAAAACATGAAAAATCATTTATTTGATCAATAAATGTGATTTACAAAAATATTTGCTAGTCAATTAAATCAGGATGCATAATTGACAAAATTTGATAGATTTGAGAGTATGTATTGTTAAGTTGGAGAAAACTAAGATTGTTGGTGTGTGGTTCAAGGTTATGCACATGGAGATTATTGTGCAAAAAGTATTGTAATGAGTAAAGAAACATACTGCAAAAATCAACTACGAATTTATATTGAACATAAACAACCTTTTACTAAATAATTATTTCTAACATACGTCTAAAAAGACGTACATCACACATCTATTCATTGCCAAATGATAAATCAAAGAAACCGGCTCAACAAACTATGTTTATTTTCTATATTTTCATGTAGCATTTGGTTTGTGCATTTCTTGATCTAATTGTCTTTATAGGTAATTTTTTTTGAAGATTCTTTCTATTACACCGTTAAAACCACGTAGACACCCTCATCCTTACCATGCTTTTGGCCGAAGTCTTGTAGTAGCTAAGATGTTTATAATTGTTGACTTTCTTGCTTTGACTTTTTGCTTAATCGAGTGTTGAATACGACACTTAAAGATATAAACATGGGATTCATACGTACTCCTTACTACTCTTGGTATAAGAGCAATAAAGGGAGGCTCGCATGACATAACTAGCATAGGAAGATACTATGTATAAGGAAATAAGTATAATAAATGATTTTCAGCCTAATTCCTCAAATATCAATCCCTATCTTTATAATTTCTTTTGAAAACCCGCTTTCTTATCTTCATTTTAGTAGACTCCGTTGGTATAATTTTATTTTGAAAATATGCGGTGTTCGTCGCGGCTGGGATACTAATTACTAAATTTCGATACGAGGATATAGCAGTTGTAACACAATGGGTCACGACTCACGACCAATGCATGCCTAATTTCAGTACGTTAAATATTAATTTTATGTAATTTGATTTTTTTTTTCAATTTCTATGTTGTTTATCTTCTCTCCCCTTGTAATCTTTTTTTTTTTCTTCACAAATGGCCATCAAACATTTGTAAATACTCCTGTTTTACAATACTTCCTGAAAAATAGGGGGTATATAGTTTAAGTTGCGCCTAATATCAGTTACAACTACAAATATTATAAAATATCGATCTATATGACCATGATGTTGACGTTTTTCTTTGGGGTGTATTATAACAGAAATTAATGTAACGATAGCCTAAAATCTTGTTATATAGCGAGAGCATTCTATACCATAACGTGTTCCATAGGATTCAGTGTCTGATGCTCCCTTTTAACAACTAAGGGACAATTAAAACATCAAACAAGTGTTTTACTATTAGAATTAACAAGTCACTAAACAAGTCACTCTGTTTTAACAAGTCACGTACACAAGTCATTCTGTAAATAGTCAAATTATCCGAATTATTATACTATTAGATGTTTCTTTATCTATTATGATGAAATTTAGAGTTATATAGTAATCTAAACTAATGATCTAGTTTGCATAAGAAAAAAAAAAATCAATAATCCATAAAGGCCTTTCAAGTTCAAGGTTACATCGACACCTATTTAGACTACATATGCTCCATTGAAATAAAAAGAGAGGATCCCTTGCCTGCCCTTCTATATCGCTCCTGTCTATTCTCCAAAGTGTTTTTTTATTACACCATTTTGCCTTTTCCTTGATCTTCTTGCTCCAGTTTGTGACCATTGAAAGCAGTGTGATTTTGATGTGTTGGACACAGTGTCATGTCAAAAAGATAGATCATAAGTTGAATCATGTTTAGTATGACACTTGGATATGTCTGTGTTGCTGATGATGATGGTTGTAATCCAAAACAGACATCAGCATGGCATATGTTAAAATGTTAAATCTTCTTACATAAGTGTATCATTAGCGTATGTTTTTATTAATTGCATTTTGCAATTTACCGTGAAAAGCTATATCGTATGAAGGGGCTGTAGTTTTCCTATTAAAAGAAGAAATGCTGGAAGAGAGGTTTGTGTAAAGCCCTTTTAATTGACACCAAGGGTCGATGATTGATTTAAATCATTTGCTTGCATGTCGTATTAGAAGTTTTACTTTGGTTTATGTCCCAACGTTTCAGGAAATAAAGACGGGGATTCTGCGGAATCACTTGCAGGTAAAAATTTCTGTAATAATTTATAATAGGTGTTTCCAATTTATTAATGGATTTTCTTGTCAACACGATCTTAAAAGTGCTCTTTTTTTCACTCATTTTAAAGGTGGAATGGATAGTTTTTCTTCATATCTTTGTTCAGGCGCTAGCCCGTGTAATTTTCTGGTTTAATGAGCATGGCTAGCACATAAAAATGATCATGAAGTTTATCATGTGTCATCCATCATTCTTGGGCTAGTTCTGTCATCTGTGTACATCCTTTGGCATAACTTGTGTGTTTTGAATGTTAATCTTTTACTTGCAATAGAATGACTCTTTGTAAGTTGTCTAGGCCGCTGATAGGTTTCTGTATTGGATAGGCCTTCTAGTGTAATTGGTTATGACAACATACAACAAACATGATTAAATGTTTAGAGACTGCTGGGATGATGCGACTGTAGTAACATCTAAACAGATTGATGGGAGACATAGGGGCACTATCCATCTTAAGCTTATGACGGGTCAAATACTATCACATGGTGGTAATAAAGACAATTTTTTTGGTTATTCGTATGCAACAAGTGGGGTGATTTGGTATGTATTTGACCCGTCTTAAGCTCAAGACGGATAGTGTCCGTCTTAAATACGAATTTGTGTTGCATTAAATGTTTCCTCCCCATTTTCCTGAGGTTAGCAGTACAAAACAAATATTCCTGGACTCCTGTCAATGCTAAATAGTTCCAATGCCGAGTATTAGGTGTAGTAAAAGCGACTTTTATCTTCAATGTCTTTTTTCTAGCCTTTCTAGTAGCTGATGTAGTACTCTGAGAGTCTGACACGATGCTTAGACATTTGCAATGTCCCATGTCATGGACTTGCAAATTTCCAGTTTCCATGGCCTGAGATTCACAGTAGAAGTTTTCGACTCCATGATGCCTTTTTTATATCATGTAAATGTAAAAATGTGTGCAACCAAGGCGAAATACTCTGTCTTGCGGCGTATTCTTTATGCTTGCCTTTTGGCTTGGTTTTAACCAAGGTTACCAGATTCTTAATACGTCTGATATGAATTCTTGATTTGCTCAGGATAGTGAATCTGATACGCTGGAGTGTTGCATTAAAATGCGATACCGAATTTCATAATATTAATTAATACGCTTGCTTTTTACTCATAAAAAATAAATAACGTTGAACTTATTCCCCTAGGAAATCATCATTTTATTGTTCGAGTCTCAAGATTTATTTCTAAAAAGACTAAAAAGACTATTTGAAAAATATGTGTTGTCTGTGTCAATAACAATCAAAAACGCGCCTTTCCATCCTATTCCGCCTTTTTTACTTCACCTTATTTCTTAAAAAAAAAATCTACATCTTTAAAATATAGCTTTATCTCATCTCTTTTTTTTTGGGTCTGAAATACTAAACAAAAGCTTCATCTTCTTCTAAAAGCAAGTCACTATCAATGCTTAGAAGTTGGAACAAGTAGCTTGTTCACTGAAGGAATTTCATGTGCTTAAAGGACTTAAATGTAAGTTTCTCAGTAGAGAATATAAATTGGTAAATAATGTGATTTCCAAGTTAATCAATTCGTTATTTTTGATGAATTTGATATAATTTTGGCCTTAGTAATGCGCTAATTCAAGCTATGTGATAACTCAATTTATATTGAATTGATTTGCGGTTTCTAGCGTACTGATACACGAGAATCGATTCGCGATTCGCAACCATATGGAGCGAATCCATTAACCCTGCTTTTAAAGATTTTCGTTCAATTCCAATATAACCCTTATTTACCTAACCCTCTCATCTCACTCCCTTCGTAACCCACCACCAAACACACTCCCCCAAAATCATGTCCTCTACCTCTCTCCATTTCTTAAACAATCTCCACATGACAACTTCTTCCCCAAAAAAGTCTCCCCTACCCCGAAAATCACTCCCTAGCCCTCAAACGCACCCCCACCCGCACCCCACCCCGTCAAAACAACCCCTATCAATCTAGGGTTTTCGAGAGTTGGGGGCGACGTTTTGAGGGTGAGGATGGTTTTTGATGTGTGCCGGGGCAGTTTTGGGGCGTGAGAAAGATGATTTTGGTGGTTGGTTTGGTGATTAATGAGGGATGGTGACACGAGGATATTGTTAGTAATTGTATGGTAATAGTAGGCGTAAAAAGTTCGTTGAAACAATCCATTAAAAAAAACGTTGGTCATGCTGCCATACCTGTCAGTTTGTCATTCTATATTTGACTTTTGCCTTACTTTTTCGAGCACGCCTTTTAAGTATTGCCACATCCTGGTCAATGTTGACAAGTTTAAGAATTGCAGGTTGCTCGTCGTTGGATTAATGACATAGGATCCCTAAGGCCAAAGATATCTTCTCATCATAGTCATGGTGCCCCTACTACTTCTGCTAGTGCATTGACCGAGCCCGTAATGATGGGAGACCTTACAGAACCTGTGTTGCCTTTAAGTCAACCTATCAGTGCTCCACCTGTTCTCATGCATCCAGCTCACCAACCACCAGGGCAGCCTGCCACATCTTTTGCCTCGCTGGCGGCAAATGATGACGAGAGTAAAAGGGCGGCAGCCGCTGCTGTTGCCGCGAAGCTGGCTGCTTCTACATCTTCTGCTCAGATGCTTACTTCAGTCTTCTCATCCCTAATGGCAGAACAAGCTGCAAAGGTAGGCTTTAATGGCACATTTCCCCCTGAAAAACGGCCCAAGCTGGAAGTACAATCATCTGGCCCAGATGTCTCAAACCCTGAAGGTGGAAGCTCATCCTATTTTGCATCAGTGGGTCCACCATCATTTCCACCACCTCCACCATCTCTTTTACTTTCTAGTAATCCCGCTTCTAATCAATTTGGTCAATCTGCTGGTATGATGTTAAATATGGTTCCCTATGGATTTGGTGGCAGTGGCCAGCCACCACCACCTCCACCTCTGCCGCCTTCTCATCTTTCCATGAGTCATCCCTGCCCACCTACCCAACAGAGTCTGCCACCATTACAGCCTCCTCTGCCGCCTCAGAATGCAAGTGGAGGTTACTACAGGCCACCTGGCATCGGACTCTATGGATCGACCAGTCAACCTTCTACGCCACCTGTTCAGCGGCGTAGCTAGATGTCGGAATACCCGGGGGCTTGAATACCTGTAATTTGTTCAGTGGAGCTGTACATTATTAGGTTTTTTATACCTGTTTAGTTCCAGGCTATAAACTGAAGAATGTTGGATGCTGTGGAGAATCAAGGGTTAATACTTTCAAAAAGACTAGTTTAGACGTGTATCTGTAGAAAAAATGTGTAGCTTTAGCTCTTTTAAATTACAGTCGTCAACTTTAGTTCGTTTGCTAGTTTTTCTACTGGTTTGCACTTTGCACCACCGTATAATCTTGTTTCGTACACGGGACGACTGCAAAAGTGGCAAAGCTCTGTTTCCTCTTCTTAGATCCAACTTGTCCAAGTGCTCGAGGGTTTCACTTCCCCTAGTTATGTGATAGTGTTTCATCTTTGTTCTGAAAGACAAGGGATTAAGAGTCCAGCTTGTCTTACTTGTGAAGATCACAAAATTTTGTAGTCTCACAACCCCCTTTCCTTTTTAACATTATATAAAATCGGGTGAGTCGTCACAAGAACTTGTGTCAAGAGTGTGGGATACATTTTCCTATTGGAATGATAATTTGAATCTAAGTATTCACTAGGAGGAGAAAGTCCTAGTTACTGCTCCATTGCTGATAATTCGAGGACCTTAAGATCCGGTTGACATCCTAATATCCTATGATAGAGGAAGACAGTGTCCATCTTTCTTGAGCTTCCCGTGGAGAGAACAATTGGCTAACAAATTGTTCGATAGAATAATGGGTTCTTTAACTTGGGTATCATAATACATGACATTTATCTATTTAACCAGTGTCACTACTTTTCCTTGTGGTTTTTTTGCCTGCAATAAAAGACGGAAATAAATATTGTTTGGCTTTCGGAGCCATAGTTACCTCTAGTTATGTCAAGTGGGTTAGGCGGGTCGGGTCACAAATTATTTCATACAGTTAGGGGCGGAATATATACATAAAATAGTCTCTTGACATTATTTTTACAAACTTTTAAATGGAAAATATTTTCACACACATAACTGACACTTGGTCAATCCCGAACGAGGACATTCTTTGTGCAGACTCCGACTCATGGAACCTGTACGTTGTTGGCGCATCAAATCTAAGAGGCCTCGGTATCAGAGTACTCCTACTATCACCAAAGAGAAAGCATACCATGGTCTCAGTCAACTTGGACTTTAACGTCACCAACAATGGAGCAGAATACGAAACATGCCTAATCGGTTTACAAGCTGAAATCGCCCTAAGGGTCAATAGATTGAGGGTCCACTGCGATTCCTCGCTCATAATTAACCTAGTGTTAGGATCGTGGAAGACTCGAAGCGACAACCTAGCACCTTATCAGACTAAGATCAATCAAATAGCGGAATTTCTCTACAAGTTGACTACTTCCACTTGCCTTGGGAAGAGAATCAATTCACATATGCCTTGGCAAAACTCGCTGATGGGTAAAAGTCGTCGCAAACCAATCAAACAAACAACTCAATTAGTAGTATGCGATCGAACAAGAGGGCGGCAAAGATTAGTCCCTAGCTAGTTCAAGTCTATGTTTAACCTAAAAATAAGGTTTGTAAGATTGATTAAACTAAAGGCAAGTAAACAATATGATATAAATAAAGATGGGAAAGAAAATAGGGAAGTCGGGTTCACCAAGGCAAGGAAAGGGGAGTGTCGGGTCAAAGGGAAGGTCAGGATAGGTGAGATAATCTAGATCAGTCTCAACCTTTCGGTGAAGAGGGTTCGTAGGTAGACACTAGAGAGGCTTCGCCGATAACTATGTCGACACCTCAAAATCAAGAAAACAATCAAAACCCCAAGCTTTTACTACAAGCTAATGACAACAATGAATGACAAATACTCAAACTTTCATTCAAACATTTCAGCAAACACTTGGCATGCAAGAAAATGGATATAAAACACCCCTCCAATTTTACCCATTAAGAACCCAGTGTCAACCCCACAATCAAGTCAATGATCCTCCTAATCCCTAGATAATACACTACTCACACATAATTAGAAAAACACAAACAAATAGCATAGAAATCATAACAAAAATATCAACTGTGACACCCTTACTTCCAACGGAACCTTTAGCAAGACCTTCCTTAGCAAATAGAAGCGCTACCATCTCGGTTGCCCGAGATCGAACATATCAAATAAACAATGAAGAAACATTTATATACATAAGTATAGTTTAACATAATTACAATGATCCAAATCCCAAGTGACATAAAACATAAACTTAAACTTAACAAGCCTAATGACTCAACGAAAACTAACGTAGTCGTCATCTCATTGCGTCCCAGCTAACCCCAAGGCATCCTCACACGATACCTGCTAGACTACCTGCTCACCATTCCCCAATGGATCACCGTAGTTTCACAAACAAAGAAGGGGTCATTACAATTACACCACACACAATCAAGCAACAATAGTACATCACAATCATCTCAATCGTCCATCCTCATCTCCAAACTCTGGTAACACAAGTGTCTCTCATTGCAACGAGTAGTCAGGTTTCCATCGCAACAGGATACTCATCTATGCCGATGCCTGACCGCATCACTGGACATCAAAATCTCCGCTCATCGCAACGAGCGAACCGGGCTCATTAATGTGCACATGCCCCTTATAACGGGAGTCACAAGAGGCGAAACCTGGGGGTGGAACCATCTACCGACATGGCCCACAATATCAATCTCAATCCAATATCAATCCAATCACAATCATCATCACAATCATATCATCAAGATGACATCAATACACAATTATACTGAGTAGGAAAACCATACCTTTAGCGAATCCTCACGCAACCATCAAAGGTCACACAAAAGCACATGGGACACCTCCATCGACACCTACAGTAAATGGTACAATCCTATTACGACTACGATCACCAATACTAATATTAAATATGAGGGTAGTCATTTACCTGGCTAGATCAATCAGTCCCCTTATCGTTGCATCCCGAATCGTTGTCCCGTTCTCTCGGTGGTCTACTAGGTGAAGGTTCATTAAGATGGAATAAGGTGAAAGTAAGAGGAAGTTAGGTTTTGGGTTTATGAGAAATGAAGAAATGATTTCTCCCAAAAATGCTTTAAGGGACAACCTTCACGTATTTTATAATGCGTCATTTACCGATCCACTTGGTCGAGTGTCACGAACACTCGACCAATTGTAAGCTACTCGGTCGAGTACTTAGGTTAAACCCCGTTTAGTTACCTTAACCCTCCTTCGAACACCAGGTCAAGGGTTGGTCAAGGGATATTGATAGGCTATCGCACACCTAATCAAAGATAAATACCCTATACACAAATGAATGTAGTAATAGGGGTCGAACACAAGGAGACGGGAGTTGCTATACAAGTTGTTATGGGGTGAATTCTATCAACGTCAGTTATCGATTGGTTTGTGGGTTTATGAAACAACAATAATAATAAAGGAAGAGTCTAGGGAGGTCAGGTCACACAAGCAAATTATGTAAATGCTCAAGTCAATCTAGGAAACTGATGATAACGATAATTGTTTAGGCTAAAGACACCCACCTTTCGATATTAGTGTCAACCATAGATCGGGTCCTGACGAACTCTCGCTTTGGCTAGGTCGATCTACTAACACATGCTTAGTCTAGTTCAATTCCGTGCCTCTCGACTTATAGAAAGAATTAACGAATATAATCAAGGATTGTGATCAATAATCAAAGACTAACAATACAATACAAGCATGTGATAAAAACAACTATTTGATATCATAACATCTCATTTCAACAATTGAAAATATTATTTATGCATGACTTCCCTAATTCCCTAGACAAACTAACTACTCTTGCATAATGATAACTAATCTAATGACAAATGATAAGTAAACATGATGACTAACTAATAATGGAAATGACAAAAGAAATAACAAAACAATACAAGAAATAGAATTACATCAACAAAGGAAATGAAACTTGGAATTGAAGAACACAATGGAACCAAATAAATTGCAAATGAACTTGTAATATAATTTGAAATACTTACAGGAATTATTAGTAACAACTAATGGAAACTAAACTATTCTAAACCTAATGTAATGACTAATGATGTTGTGTAAAAGAGTGTTTTTTAGAGTGTATAATGATGTACAAGATGATAAAAAAGATGCCTCTAAGTGTCGAGGTCCCTCTCCTTTATATAGGGAGAGGGACTTGAAACGTATGCATTCACAGAGCCCAAACCCTGATCGGGGAATGGAAACCCCGATCGGGGTTTCACTAACCCGGCTACAATTTCTTAATTGCTCAATTAAATGCTTGAGAATTCTATGCTATGCCTTTAAGCTCCTTAATTCTCCGGTTAATTGCATAGTCTTGGCATCCCATGAGCATCCAAAAGAGCATCCTATGTTGAGTTGTGGACTCCTTGCATTGGGCTTCATTTTTGGTTTCTCATTTGTTCATCAATCCATTTCACAAACCTTCATGCTTGGGCTTGTCATTCTCCATATTATCCTTCTATGGTCCATCTTGCTTTCATTAGCTTGGTGGACTTTGGTGCTTGCTAATGTGCTAGGAAAAAGCCTCTAAATGCTTAGATTCCTACAAAATGTAACAAACACAAGCAATGCACCTAGAGCACGTAATTAGCTCACAAATATACTAAACAAAGTATAATAATCAAATAAACCGAGCTAAACTAGGGAGTTAAACTATATATAAAACGGAGTCATCAAACTCCCCCAAGCTAAACCCTTGCTTGTCCTCAAGCAAGCACACAATATAATGTATGACAAGGACAAGGGTGCAAGCAATAATCATCCCATCATCCCATCCAAATGCAATTCCCGAATAGTAGTTTTAAAGTACAATGAATCAAATCCCGAAACAACTTGGGAATAGGGAAAATGCAATACATGGATGAGATTTACACGACGGCGTGGTATTAAGGACTTCACATGGACATTTCGACTCTTGCATGATCTTTAAATGACATTGGACTTCTCACGGGATAACACTCACAGTCATGAAATGAATATGGAAAATATATGTGAATGACACTCTCCTATCTACGACTCAAGAGAATGCGCTCGCAATCTAGTATGGTAAGCATTGCAAATCCCATATGACACTGCTAAACAATAAATGCACACAAAGAAGCCAAGAGAAGAGACAAAAGAGGCTAGGGGTAATGGGTAGAAGGTGGACAAAAACGTTTGGATATGTGGAGCTAAAGCTCAAGCTAACAACCATCCAAATAAGCAAAGAGTGCTTAAAAAACCCAAAACCAATCCCATAGCAATAACTCATTGAACCAAAGCAGCATATGGCTCAAATTAATACTTTTACAACACAAAAATGAACATCCCAACTCAATTACTTCATACACATGGAAGTATCATTCTCATCTCTTTTTATTCTTTCTACTTTTCTTTTCATCTTTCTTTTTTATTTTTCAAGTTTCTTTCTTTTCCTTTTCTATCATTTATTTTCACTTTTTTTCCTTTCTTCATTTTCCAAAACCACAACGGGAATCAGTAATCCTATCAACTTCACATCATCAACAATATGATAATATAAGACAAATCCCATGACAAGAGCACCCTAAACTCACCAAGATGGTTACTAGCTCAACAAAGTAGGCAATTTGGAATGTAGCTAGAAACAAACATTGGGTAGCATATAGTGAGAAAGCGGCTCAATGTGGGTGATGCATGTGAGAAATCATAACAACAAGGCTTCCTGTGCAAACTATCATAGCATGTCTAGGAAGAAGGAACAAATGCCATACTTGTGCGTTTTAATGTAACACACACCAAAAGGAGAAACTACACACACCTAGATAAGACCTGGTATATATGCACCGGCCATTGGAGGGTCTACCTTACCATATATGTAGCTTACCAATGTCAAGATCAACTCTATTATGTCCAAAAATCCATCCCTCACCCACTATGTCAAGACATCCCCATGAATGCAAAATCCCGACAATAAAGCATGATTCATTAGCTTAAAAGAACTACAATATATGAAATGCAAGGAGGAATGACATTATGCAAAGACAAATGGGTGGACACAACATCAAACTTTTACTTTCAATTTTCAAATTTTTAGATTAGATTTCTCATAACTAGACTTACTAAATCCCTCCCCCAAGCTAGAACACACATTGTCCTCAATGTGTGACACAAAGATGGACAAACAAAAACCAACAAGGGGAGATGAGATGACACATGCAAAAATAAAGGAAGGAAAGAAAGCATACTAAAGTGTAGAAGCCTCCTCCAAGCTAGCTTGAAAACGGGGTAGTCCAATCCAAGTAGCAAAGTACCTGCAAAAGACAAGCTACTACAACAATAAAGCAAACTAAATGTCTAAATGTCTAACTATTACAACCAAATTGAAATTTCAATTGTCCAAAAACTGTAAATTGACAAAAACTAATTTATTCTAATGAGTATCCTTTGTCGTCTAAAAAGCATGTCAACGCCTTTAGAATTTGATCATATTTCTGCGCATGAGCAATACAAAAGCAAATGTAAGCAATTGATAAGATATAAGCATGAAAGATCAAATGTAAGGAAGGATAAATCTTATCAAAATGCGCATTAGAGATTTCAAAGAGAACCAGCGTACTCCACTTGTGACAACCCTCGCGAATGCGGAAATAAAACATAACAAGCATGTGATTTATATAGCGGAAAATACGGTGTTGTTAAAACTTTTTACATGCTAAGATAAAAATACGAGGAATGTCAAATAATTACAAACCAAAGTAGAATATACTACAAAGAGACGAAATCTCTCAAAATGTTATCAAATATCAAAGTTATTAGCAAACTAGCTAAACAACGTCTAGAGGTGAATCATCCAGGCCAACGCCCGCTAGCTCATACCCGAACCCAAAATACATAAGCAAAATCCATCCAATCAAGCAACCTATTCATCCATGAAAAACATGAACGCCACAGTCAGTGGGGAGTAACTCCGGGTTCTCCCAGCCATATCACAAATAACAAACTTAAACGGAAATACATAAGTAGAAGCATGCATATATAAACATACATGTGAAATACGAGAAGGATAAATAGGCAATTCAATATATAAAGATCTGAGCACATGAAGTACAAAACCATAACCATCATATTATAGATAGACTCGGGGAAAACACTCTTAGGCAACCATACACTCACTAGGGCTTGCATCTCATCGTTAGCGGTATAAGCTTGATAAGATTGAGACTCGACAAACCAACCATACCAAGTCATCCAAAGATCACAAGTAATCAATCATATAATCATCCAATCAAACGTACAAATACGTTGACAACATCTCTCACGGTAAATGACACGCACTAGTACCGTGTACATGGCAAGTATGATTAAAATCGCATCCACGGGATGACATTTCCCTGAACGCATACACGATTCAACATTTCGTATATGTAGACTAATTTCCTCCCGGTAGGACGACGATAATAATATACGGTCCTAGTCTAAACCTGGCCAGACTCTTGGAATAAACATTTTCCGATTCGACATGCGATGACATTTCGCATCCAAGACTCGGTCATACATAGAAGCCGAGTACCCCAAATTCGGTCAACCTTCACGAACGAGGCGGAAAAGAGCACAAACATCATAACAAGCGGTACGCTACATGCAATGACACCACCTCACAAGTATACAACATTTGACGGCCGGGTCGATCAACGCAAAGCGTTCGCCTCCTAACAACGTCGTCATATGCCCACTAACACATGCAATTAAGCAGTAAGGATACACTCCTCGTTCCGACATTCAAGCCTTACGAACGTGGAGGTAGCCAGGGGAATGAGAGTACAAAGCACTTTACAATTTGTGCTCAAACCGTAACATATGTAAAACCAACTCAAAGTGGGATATATGAAAAACCGTCACAAAACATGCGATACAAGCGAAAGGAATATCATATATTCGAAACATTAATATTTAAAGTCATTACGTAAATTTATACGATAAACGAACCATCGGAAATATTATAAATGAAAGCATAAGAAAGAATAACCAAGGAGTTGGCAGCGTGTGCCAGCCGGTCAAGGGGACCGACTGCCGGCTACCCGGCTGGCACCAATGTCACACTTGAAAAACAATTGAAAATGCAGCGTGTCTGATATATGATTATTTTGGACCGTTTCCCCTCCTTATTTTATTATGTTTCATCGCATTTAGTTTTGTTTGGCGTCGGTTTTATCGTATTTTGGCCCTCATCTCGTGTACTCTCATACCATTTAATTCCGTCCCAATTCACAGGAAATATGTCAAGACAAGGACGAGACGGGATGAGAACCGAGAAACCGTTGTGGGAAATAACTGTTTACATCCCCTTAAAATTTAGGATTATAACAAAATTATATAATATGAATTGCGAGTCATAAATATGAAAACAATGTAAATATAGAGAAAACGAATTAAACCTTTGGTCCTAGCAAAATCGGCCTAAGAACAGATGTCAAAGTAGATATCCTCCTAATTGTCTCACCCAAGATAGATCGAGATATGCCCTTCTCCTTTGCTAGAAAGATGATTCAAAAGTTACTGTTAACTTTTTAGGTTTTTGTGTTTAGTGTGTGATGGAGGCACAAGTGAGAGAAAAGAATTAGGTTAGAATTATTTTTCTCCTCTTGCTTGATCTCACGGCACTACTAGGTCATATATAAGGAGATTTAGTCTCCTCAAATAACTACCCATTGACCGGAAAAACCCGAGTGTATCTGGACACTTTTTCCGGTCATTTTAGCTTCTAATATAATGTAATATATTATAATCGTCATTAGTCAAAGACCGACATTATAATACATCATTAATTATAAATATCCGTATATTTATAATTTTCCAATTAATTATAACGGTTTATGTTTAATTAGCTTACATTATATACAACAATTAAATATAACCTTTTATATTCAATTTACGAATTACAGTTAATTCGTCTCAGCTAAAGTTATTTAATCATTATTAAATAATTATATCATCATCACATTGACTAACCTTTTAGTCAAAAACACCGACTAACCTTTTAGTCATATAATAGGGTATCAATATGATTATTTTCTCAAATAATCACATCTCTCAAACACATCCTATAGGTGTGACTTTTAGGGACCAGTTGATCACCGCCATCTGTATGACAATAACGTCAAACTTATCTAGCAAGCCAACCGTTATCGATAAACGTTAATCAACTGATTATTATACAAAGTATACCCTGTGAACCTACAGAGATTTATTTATGTTATTGCACTAACTGTGGAGGACACTGACTCCAACAATCTCCCACTTGTCCGTACAAGTGTATGTGCGATAACCGATTCTCATATCCATAATAAATTTCGCCCACTCAATGTAAACCAATTTGCAAAGTCCGTATTCACAAAGGTCGTAGTTTACAAGTGATCAGTATCAAGAGTGGTTTCCCCGACTAGAGAGTAACTTAACTGATAAACAAATCTTTATTCGAGCATGGCCATGCATTTCAGTTACAGCTCCTCGAGTGGCCCTGAGAAATATCATATCCTGATAAAGGATGGATATTTTCTTCAACTCGAATCTTGCAGATACAAGCGCAGTATGAAATGACTCAGTGAAAATCTACTTAGCCTCCTGTTACGGTCGACCATGAGAAAGAAACCAAAGTCACCCAAAAAACTGCCTTTATCTCAAGAGACAGTCGATAGTCAAAAGAATCGACTCTAGGAACACTATGGATGTCCTATCCACGACCTGGCAACTAATGTTCCGAAACATTTAGGACTCCATAACGTCGTCACAAAATGTCCTGCGCAGTATCATTATAACCCGCATCTGTGATCGATCAGTCAACAGTTTGACTTATGGCTCGTTGAACCCACCATCAATCGACATCACAAAATAATTGCCAGAGTTATCAGCTCATGTAGGCAATTACGGACCCAAAACAAAATATAATGTAATTCAGTTCACTTTGTGGTGTTCAATGTTGTCAGTACAACCCACATGAAAAACAAAATATAAAACAATACGATGATTTCATAGATAGTTTTATGAAAAAGATACAGGTGTCTAATCCATATAAAACAACTAATAAAACTCAGGAACACGTTTGATTCCCATGGAAATAACGTGCCCTTCATGCTTATCATATCTCAATGGTTTAGTGAGAGGATCTGCGACGTTATCATTCGTAGCAATCTTGTCTATCACTATCTCCCTTTGCTCCACGTAATCTCGGATCATATGAGCCTTCCGTTGTACATGCCTAGACTTGTTGCATTTGTATGTACTTAGGCTCATTAGCCTGGAAGATGGCACCACTATTTATCCACAATAGATGGTGATAGGGTCTCATCGAACTAGGAAAACTAAGGTTTTAGTCCCTTTGTAAGAACTGACGCATCCATTATAGCTTCCTCGCAGCCTCTGAAGCAGCATAGTACTCGGACTCAGTCGTAGATAGAATTGCTATAACATTTGTTTGGAGCTTTTCAGATGACCGCAGAGCGCCATAAGAGGAAACAACGAATCCAGACATGAGATTTGAGTCATCGGATCCGTTTGAAGCTTACCATCTGCCGTAACCGGTTTGCGGCATAGCTCAGGTCACCTCCCATAAGTCAATACCCAATCATTAGTCATCGTAGGTTCTTAAGGATATTCTTAACAGCCATCCAGTATGTTTCACATGGATTGCCTTGGTACCGACTCGTCATACTCAATGCATATGTCACGTCTGGACGTGTGCATATCATGGCATACATGATCGATCCTATAGCTGATGCATAAGGAACCCAACTCATGCGCTCGACCTCTTCCGATGTCTTTGGTGCCTGAGCTTTACTCAACTGCATCCCAGAAATCATTGGAAGGTTCCCCTTCTTGGAGTTGGTCATGTTGAACCTCTCAAGAATCTTATCTATATAAGACTCCTGAATGAGGGATAACATCCGTCGTGATCTATCTCTGTAGATACGGATCCCCAAAATTCTTTGTGCCTTGCCCAGATCTTTCATCTGGAAATGGTTCTTTAACCAAACGTTTACCGAAGTTAAGAGAGGTATGTCATTCCCAATCAAGTAGTCATCAACATTACAAAGTAGGGAAGGACAATCTTGCTCCCACTCGACCTTGATACTATAAGCATGGTTCCTCGACCGATCGAGTCAATCCATTCTCTTTTATCACCTGGTCGAAACGATGATTCCAACTCCGAGAAGCTTGCTTAAGTCCATAGATGGAACGCTTAAGCTTGCAAACCTTCTTAGGATTTTTAGGATCAATGAAACCTTCGGGTTGTACCATGTACAACTCCTCCTCCAAATAACTGTTTAAGAAGGCGGTTTTCACATCCATCTGCCAAATTTCATAGTCATGAAAAGCGGCAATCGCTAAGATTATCCGAATGGAACGCAACATAACTACGGGTGCAAAAATTTCATCATAATGCAATCCGTGCACTTGAGTGAAACCTTTTGCCACTAGTCGTGCCTTGTAGGTATCTGGTTGTCCTTCTACATAATGCTTTATTTTGTAGCCATTTGCACTGAAGAGGCCGAACCTTATCAGGTAAGTCAACCAGATCCCATACGTCATTCTCATACATAGAGTCCATCTCGGATTGCATGGCTTCAAGCCATAGCTTAGAGTCGGAACAGGTCATGGCACCTTTATAGGTAGCGGGTTCGTTACTCTCTAGGAGTAAAACGTCATCTCTCCCATTCTCCTCGACCATACCAATGTATCTGTCTGGAGGAATGAAGACTCTACCCGACCTTCTAGGTTCCTCAGGAATATTTACCGCAGCCGATGATGAGGGAACAGTTTCCTCCATTGGTAGCTCGGTTGTTGGTTCTGGAATCTCCGACAGATCGAAGGTTCCATTACTTGTCCTATTCTCGAGAAATTCTTTCTCTAAGAACGTCGCACTAGCCGCAACAAAAACTCGATGTTCGGTAGGCGAGTAAAAGTAATGACCAAACATCCCTTTTGGATAACCAATAAAGTATGTCTTGACCGATCGTGGGCCGAGCTTATCGTCAGGTCTCCATTTGACATAAGCCTCGCAGCCCCAAACCCGAATAAAGGACAAGTTAGGGACCGTTCCCTTCCATAATTCATATGGAGTCTTGTCTACAGCTTTAGACGGACTTCGGTTAAGTATTAGAGCAGCAGACAATAGAGCATATCCCCATAATGAGTCAGGTACAACCGTGTGACTCATCATGGATCAAACCATATCAAGCAATGTTCGATTCCTCCGTTCGGACACACCATTCAATTGTGGTGTTCCGTTGGAGTTAACTGTAGTACTACACCACAGTCTTTAAGGTGTTGATCAAACTCATTCGAGAGATATTCGCCACCACGATCTGAACGTAGTGCTTTAATCTTTCTATCCAGCTGGTTTTCAACCTTATTCTGGAATTCCTTGAACTTGTCAAAGGACTCACTTTTATGCTTCATTAAGTAGACATAACCATATCTACTCAAATCGTCCGTGAAAGTGATAAAATACCTATAGCCATCTCTAGCGTTGATTGACATAGGTCCACACACATCAGTATGTATGAGTCCTAATAGGGCAGCAGCGCGCATTCCAACACCTTTGAAGGAAATTCGAGTCATTTTGCCTATGAGACATGATTCACACGTGCCAAAAGATTCATAGTCAAATGGAGAGATAGTCCCATTATCAATGAGCTTTTTCACGCGTTTTTCATTTATGTGTCCCATACGGCAATGCCATAGATAGGTTTGATCTTTGTCACCATCCTTTGCTTTCTTATTTTTCACATGCATTATATCTGTGGTTTGATCTAAAACATATATTCCATTCATGGAAACAGGTTTACCATAAATCATATCGTTTAAAGAGAAAATACAGCTATTATCCTTTATTACAAACGAAAATCCGTCCTTATCAAGTACGGAAACTGAAATAATGTTTTTCGACAAACTGGGTACATAGTAACAATTATTCAGCAATAACTCAAAACCACTAGGGAGTTATATTACATATGTCCCCACTGAAACGGCAGCAACTCTAGCTCCATTCCCCACCCGCAGGTCCACATCACCCTTTGCGAGAGTTGTGATGCTTCTTAGGCCCTGCAAATTATTACACAGATGAGAACCACAACCAGTATCTAGTACCCAAGTTCCGAAACTTGCATGGTTAATCTCAATCATATGAATAAAAGATGACGTACCAACAGGAATGACGCGGCCTGATTTTACGTCTTCAGCATACACGGGGCAGTTTCGCCTCCAATGCCCAGACTTGTGGCAATGGTGGCACTTCACGTTACCTTTGCTCTTTGTCTTACCTTGTGAGCTACCGCTAGTCTCACCAGGCCCACTCTTGACCTTTCCTGGCTTTTTGAACTTTGGCTTCCCTACAGCTAGGTCAGCTTGAGCCTTGCCCTTACCCCTACCCTTGTTGTTAATCATGAGAACGTCCTGTTTCACGCTCCCACTCAATTTCAGATCACTCTCGGTCTGTGCGAGAAGTGAGTGGAGCTGATGAAGACTTTTCTTCATATCATTCATATAGTAATTTGCCCTGAAAAGGGCAAAACCATCATGAAGTGAATGAAGCAGTCGATCAATAATGATCGTCTCATCGATTTTACAACCAAGAGCCTCCAGCTTCTCGACATTCTCGATCATAGCAAGAATGTGTGGGCTAACCGCTTGGCCCTTCTGGAGTTTCGCTTCAAAGAAGCGACAGGTATACTCATAGCTAACGATCCTCGTAGCTTTCGAGAACTCGTTAGAGAGAGTGGTGAAAATCTTGTTTGCACCCTGGGCTATGAATCGCCTCTGCAAATTGGATTCCATTGAAAAGATGAGTACGTTCTTTAACGCACCCGCCTCCATTACGAAATCACTATAAGCAAGTGATGCATTGGCTCCTGCATTGGGGCCTAGGTTAGTCGGTAGTGGCTCAGTCAAGTACTTGAGCTTACCGTCAGCAATGACAGCATTCCGTAATGCCGCCTCCCATTCCGCAAAGTTTGACCCATCATTCTTCAGTCGCGTGGACTGATTCATGTTGTCCATAAAGATCTTTAGCCAGGACTCGCGAGCGAGTGTAGCACTTGGCATTGGGTCGTCTGTACGTCCCGCCATTTGTTATTTTAAGCAGTTATATCTGTATATAACGGATTCAAGAAACTGTGAAAAGAAGAAAAATTATGATAAGTTTCATCGTTTTAAAATTAAGTCTTAATGCAAAAACTGTTTAATGCGATGACTCATGCATTTATACAATTGACCTCCCTCAAGAATTATATAAATGATCCCAAGACTCAATTTCTGTAAATTGATAAGCCAACCTTTTGGCTAATTCTACCTTGAGAATTCTCGGTCGATAAATTTCTGTAAATTCTATCTTATAGTCCATTATAATCCCGAGATATTACTCGTACTATAATGTTGAGATAAAATAGGTCAACACTCACTCCTTACCCAACGTAGAAGGGGTCATATTATGACTTCCGACGAAGAAGGGGTTCATAGAAGTTTTTCCTATAAAGACTAATCTCAATTTTCATTTTAGAGGAAGATCCCATCATCTTAAATTTAATTCATTTTAAGTGAACAAAATTTCTAGCATTTCGTGAATGATTTAGACTAAGGTGATGGCCCTATGAACGAGTGACATCTGTATGTCTAAGATGAAAATTCAAAACTATATGAATCATTCTTCATGCAATTTAGGTGGTTTGGTTTAGGCGGAATATGATGCAATTATTTAACATGTGAATGAAAAGCAAAAGAACGAAAAATACGAAACTATTACAACGGTCCTAGTGTGGCCTATCTACCAAAAAGAACAGTAAATACAAGTTTGGAATCCATCCTTATGGACCCGAGAAGCTTGACTTTGTCTCATCTTGGTCCATGTAGCGGGAGTGAGCATCCGATCTCCGTCTCTAGTCTTCTTAAAATTACATTTAAAAATTACAAAATAAACCTATTTACATTCTAATTCCAAAACATAATTAAAAGAAAAAAAATAAAAGGAGATTCGAGATCTCAAAATTACATCCAAACCATGTTTTCATCATTACGAATACATGATTAACTAAAGCCACACTAGGTATTACATTTTTTAACCAATTGCAAAAATACGTAAATCAAACCATTCATTCATTCGACAAAAATAAAATGCATCAACTATATAATTAATACTACAATACATAATTCATTAATTATGTTGATTAATTATCCAAACCACCATTAAAACCGATCAAAATTATGTGACAATTCCTTAATTGCCCACAACAATTTTAATCTCCCATAATCCATTTTTATTTTAAACCTTTTAAAATAATCGGGTATCATTATTGTGAACCTTTTCACAATAACAAACAAACAAACATTATCTTTATAATGTCAAAAAAAAAACAAATTTTTTTTTTCTACTGATCACTGTTCACGTGAACAGTACCAGTCCCTGAAATTTTTTTTTTATTATTTCACGGTTTAGCAAAAAAAACCGAAACAACAACATTAGAAAAAATAAAATACAGCAGCACAGCAATAAAAACAGATTTTTTTTTTTTTTTTTTTTTTTAAATGAACAGTAGTTGCACGTACAAAATTTGGTGTTGTCAATATTGCTAGATCGGTACAAAATTCAATGTCTAATCGTTATTAGATATTGATTCAAACTAGATTATTCAATTTAACCTTTTAAAATGAACATCTAAATCATGATTAAATCGATTATCCATATATTCATTTAATCACAATCGCTTTGAACATCATTAAAATTGAATCATTATACATAAAATTATCAATTTAAAATAATGAGGCCGAAAACAATAGCAACAACAAAAACAAAACAATTCCATCTTATTTTAATTTAATCCTTATCAAATTAAAACAAGTACAAATTTATTATATTGAATTTTAACCTTTTAAAATAACAATATCAATAAATCAACAATGGAAAAACAAAACCCTAAAAAAAATGAATCAATCGGCCCAAAAAAAAAACTGCCGAAACCCTAAATTTTTTTTTCCGGTTTTATCAATTTTTTTTTCTCAAATTTATATTTCATAAAAATGAAAAACATATAATATAATTTTGTAGCCAAAAGCTCTGATACCACTTGTGGGAAAATAACTGTTTACATCCCCTTAAAATTTAGGATTATAACAAAATTATATAATATGAATTGCGAGTCATAAATATGAAAACAATGTAAATATAGAGAAAACGAATTAAACCTTTGGTCCTAGCAAAATCGGCCTAAGAACAGATGTCAAAGTAGATATCCTCCTAATTGTCTCACCCAAGATAGATCGAGATATGCCCTTCTCCTTTGCTAGAAAGATGATTCAAAAGTTACTGTTAACTTTTTAGGTTTTTGTGTTTAGTGTGTGATGGAGGCACAAGTGAGAGAATAGAATTAGGTTAGAATTATTTTTCTCCTCTTGCTTGATCTCACGGCACTACTAGGTCATATATGAGGAGATTTAGTCTCCTCAAATAACTAGCCATTGACCGGAAAAACCCGAGTGTATCTGGACACTTTTTCCGGTCATTTTAGCTTCTAATATAATGTAATATATTATAATCGTCATTAGTCAAAGACCGACATTATAATACATCATTAATTATAAATATCCGTATATTTATAATTTTCCAATTAATTATAATGGTTTATGTTTAATTAGCTTACATTATATACAACAATTAAATATAACCTTTTATATTCAATATACGAATTACAGTTAATTCGTCTCAGCTAACTTTATTTAATCATTATTAAATAATCTGTCATCATCACATTGACTAACCTTTTAGTCAAAAAACACCGACTAACCTTTTAGTCATATAATAGGGTATCAATATGATTATTTTCTCAAACAATCACATCTCTCAAACACATCCTATAAGTGTGACTTTTAGGGACCTGTTGATCACCGCCATCTGTATGACAATAACGTCAAACTTATCTAGCAAGCCAACCGTTATCGATAAACGTTAATCAACTGATTACAATACAAAGTATACCCTGTGAACCTACAGAGATTTATTTATGTTATTGCACTAACTGTGGAGGACAATGGCTCCAACAACCGTCACAAAAGCTAAACTCAATGAAGAAAGGAAGAAAAGGAGAGGAAGAAGAGAATACAAGGGGCTCAGCCGGCCAGGCCACCGGCAGCCGGCCAGCCGGCTGAGCACCCAAGACTCACACCAAGGAAGGAAGAAAAGAAGAGAAGGAGCAGAGGGGCTCAGCCGGTCCAGGCCACCGGCAGCCGGCCAGCCGACTGAGCACCCCCAATACACTTGACAAAATTTGGAAATTTGGACAAACATCAGGTGGTCTCAGCCGGTCCAGGCCACCGGCAGCCGGCTGGCCGGCTGAGACCTATTTCCCACGAGAAATTCCAACTTTGAAGTCAGTGGGTCTCAGCCGGTCAGGGCCACCGGCGGCCGGTCGACCGGCTGAGACCTCCACTCCGCATTCCCACTTCCTTTCTTATTTTGAACCCTAAATCTCACCAACCTATATATACCCCTCTCCTAATTCATTTTAGACACACAACCCTAGACACAATAAACCCTAGATTTTAGCCTTCAATATTCCTAATCATTACTCTAATCCTTTGGTAATTAGCACTAATTACTCTAGTTTTCTACTTAGTTATTTTTAGATCTAGTCTTTCCTTTAGTTGTTTTTGAACAATTGGGTTATAACTTGAAGAGAAGAAGACATTCTTATTTGATTATTAATCCAAGTTCCATCCTTTATTACAAGTTTTGGTATAATTCTTCATCTTTATTTTCATTACTAGCCTTTTAATTACTTGTTCTTGTTTATTTGTTTAGTTTTTATGTTGAATATGCCTTCCCTTGTTTGTTCCATATCAAAGTTTTCGTCTTTAATGTTCTTCATCATTAGTATGAGTGAGTAGTGTTAGACTAGGGGAAGATGGGGGATTTAATGTGAGTTTATGGGTTGATTATGGTAATTGGGCATAAAGATTTAGTCTTTTGGTAGTCTACTTGTTTTGTGCACACAAGGTGTTTGTTGAAATGCTTGAATGAGTAATTTGAGCTTTTCTCATGTTTTATTGCTAGTTTGAGTGAGAGCTTGTACTTGTATTGTTGTTGTGTGTGTTTTGGATGTTTAGGGAGAGGTTAGGGCGAGAACCCAATCGAACCTTAGACTAGGGCTTGTCTCGCATCGAGAGTTGGAGGCTTGCTCTTTAATCCGTTTTAAACCGAGAGGTGGAGACATGTTTAGATGATCTTTAGACTAGTCCTAATCCCCCACCATAATTGACTCATACTTGCATTAATGAACCCATCCACCCTAGTTCCTTTTAATTATTGTTTTTACATCGTATCTTTGCCTTCTTGTTAGCCTAGTTTATTATTATTCCTCTTCAACTTGCTACTAGCTAGAACTAAACTAGAACTCAATTAAACCGCCTTAGAACCATAATTACCGTCCCTTGGGATACGACCCTTGCAATACCCAACGATAACTCGTTCGCTTGCGAGGTTAAGTAAAACTTACATCAAGTTTTTGGCGCCGTTGCCGGGGACGACAATATTGGATAAGATAGTTTAATTGATTTTAGGCTTAGTTCATTTTTATTTGTTTGATTTTCCATTTTGTCCTAGTGCATCTATTTGCATTAGGACCATTTGATTCTCTTTTGAGTGTATGAGCAGGTGTTACATCGGTCCACTCTTTCCTCTCGACCGAGAGATAGAGAAAACTTTTCGGGCTAGAAGAAGACACGCTCTTATTTCCTTAAGAGGATCCCCACCCACTCTTACCACCATAAATACTCCACCACCCACAATTGAGCCTTCAACTTCACAAACACCACCACCCACTTTACCACCCCTCATCATACCCACAAACATTCCAATTAACACATCACCCACAAATTCACCCACTTATTCCCAAAATTCAAACAACACCCACCCACCAAATTCCCCAAATTCCCCAATTTCACCAATAAACAACCTATTCAAACTAGAGATGGCGGACCAACCCATGGGCTACTACAATAGGCCGGACCCCGATCGGTCTTGCTCGGCTATCAACTACGGAGCCATCGCTCCCAACACTTTTGAACTCCGTCATCATGTCATCTCATTCATTCAAAAAGACATCTTTCATGGGTTGAAGAGAGAGGATGCTCATGAGCACTTGGTAGGCTTTAAGGAGAAGGTGGGAACAATCAAGAGGAACGGGATCACCGAAGACCAAATCTTGCTCATGATATTTCCTTTCTCCTTGAAGGAAAATGCAAAGAAATGGTTAAATTCCCATGAACCCAGAACTTTCACCACTTGGGCTAGTCTCTCAAAAGCCTTCATCACCAAGTTCTACCCCCCCTCAAAAACCGCAAGAATTCGACATGAGATACAAACTTTCAAACAAAAAGGCTATGAGACATTGAGTGAAGCTTGGGAGAGGTTTCGAGATCTTCTAACCTCTTGCCCTCACCATGGTAGCCCGAAATGGTTGACTACTCAAATCTTTTTCCAAACTCTAGAACAAAGATTTCGTGACATGATAGTGGCGGCCTCCGGGGGAAATTTCGATAAGATGAACAATGCCGAAATCACGGAGATGATTCAAAACATCTCCGAGATGGAGAATAGCTATGGTTCGAGGGAGAGCGAGGGTAGAAGTGAAGGGTCTAGTAGACTCGAGATGGAAACCAAACTCAAATTGGATGAACTTTCAACGAAGTTTGATAACTTGGGTCTAGACAAAGGTAATGGGCAAATCCACCAACTCCAAAGAGAAAGACCAAGTCAAGATAGGGTGTACTATGTTGAGCAACCAAGATCTCCACCAAGGTCCTATAATCAACAACCGATATGCGATACTTGTGGAGGTGTTGGTCACACATACGACGTATGTCCTTCCTTCCCTCCCGATGATCAATTCCAACAAGAATGTTATGCAATGGAAGGAAACCAACCTAGGTACTCCTACCAACGACAAGAGACTTTCTACCGAGCCTTCCCAAATCAAGACCCAAAACTCTCATATGGAGGGCAACCCTTGGATCCCAAGTACCAAGCCCCACAATACCAACCCCCTCCCAAGCCCGACCATTCAAGGTCTTACAACAACAACCATGGCCAAAATTCCGATTCTAGGAGGTTTTCCCAACGTGACAATCACTCATATGTTCCCCCTCCGTTTAGAGAACAAAGAAACTCCAACAACCGTAATCAATACAACAACAACTTCCAACAACAACAAAATTCCCAACAACAACAAAATTTCCAACAACCTCCACCTCCATGTGAACAATCCAATTCTTCAATTGAGCAAATGCTAAGGAATATGGAAAATAAGGCATCACAACGTGAAGCAAATGCTGAGCAACAATTCAAACTCTTGAGATCCGACATTTCAAAAGTCCAAGCCCAACAAAGGAACTTTGATTCTTATTTGGCTAACCAAGGGCCTATCAACCTTCAAAAAGGAGAGCAAATTCTCCCAATGCAAGGCTCTCACCCTAAGGATGGACCACCACACCACCAACAATCACATGTGGTTGCCTTGAGGAGTGGGAAAGAGTTAGAAGATCCATACAAAAACTATGAGCATGAGCCAAAGAGGAAAAGAGATGTGATGAAAGGAGGAGTTGAGAGTCCACCTCTTTCACCAACAATTAGAGGTGAGACTTCCAAGAAAGGGAAGGTTAATGAACAAGTTGTGGATGATGAGAACTTTATGTTAGAGGAAGTGATTCTTGAAGAAGTGGAAAACAAAGAGAAAGAGAAAGAACCCAAGAGAAGTGATGAATCTAAACAAGCCCCACCTCCCAACAAAGCCTACATCCCACCAATTCCATTTCCCCATAGAGAAAGAGCCAAGACCGAGGAGAAGAAGTTTTCCAAGTTCTTAGAAATGGTGAAGAAGCTAGATGTTTCACTACCTTTCACCGAGGTAGTGACACAAATGCCCCTTTACACAAAATTTCTCAAGGATGTTCTCACCAAAAAGAGGGGTATTGGAAGTGATGGGATAGTAGCCTTAACCGAGGAATGTAGTGCGGTGTTGCTTAACCATATGCCAAAGAAGCTACAAGATCCGGGTAGCTTTTCAATTCCATGCATGGTGGGCAATGTGAACATTGAAAGAGCATTGTGTGACTTGGGTGCAAGTGTTAGCATCTTGCCACTTCCAATTGCTAAGAAACTCGGCTTACAAGACATGATTCCTACTTCCATGACATTGCAACTCGCCGATCGATCGGTTCAATACCCTAGGGGTGTGATAGAGGATGTACCGGTAAAGGTAGGGAATTTCTACATACCGGCAGACTTTGTGGTATTAGATATTCCGGAGGATCAACAAACTCCAATAATACTTGGAAGACCCTTTATGGCAACCGGGGGAGTAATGATTGATGTGAAGAACGGAAGACTCTCTTTCAATGTTGGAGGCAATGTAATTGAGTTTTCCTTGACGGGTATCTTGTCTAAGCCAATGTTCGAGAGTGCTTACTCGGTGGATATTCTAGAAGATGTTATCCAAGATACTAATGAGTTATGTTCGGGGGAGGTTGATGATGAGGATTATGAAGCTCTACCACCATTCCTTAATGAATATGAGGGTAAGAACCCTCCAAAGGTAGACCTTAAACCCTTACCCCCCTCCCTTGAATATGCTTATCTTGATGAGGACAAGGCACTTCCGGTGATTGTCAATGCTAACCTAGACCTTGATCAAAAAGAAAAACTCTTAAATGTCCTTAAGATCAACAAAAAGGCACTTGGGTATAGCATTGAAGACCTTGTGGGTATCGATCCTAGAGTGTGTATGCATCGCATTGCACTAGAGGATGGATACACATCTTGTGCCCAACCTCAAAGAAGATTGAATGATAAACTAAGGGAAGTTGTGAGAAAGGAAATTGATAAATTGCTTGAGGCCGGAATCATATACTCCATCTCGGGAAGCGAATGGGTGAGCCCGGTTCAAATCGTCCCTAAAAAGGGCGGTATGACCGTGGTAGAGAATGAGGGCGGTGAACTCATCTCCACCCGTCCGATCACGGGATGGAGAATGTGCATTGATTACCAAAAGCTTAACTCCGCCTCAATCAAAGATCATTTTCCTTTACCTTTCATTGATCAAATGCTCGAGAGGTTGGCAAATCATGAGTATTTTTGCTTTCTTGACGGTTACTCCGGGTTTTTCCAAATTCCCATTCACCCGGATGACCAAGAAAAAACTACTTTCACATGTCCTTATGGTGTCTTCGCATATCGGAGAATGCCATTTGGGCTTTGCAATGCTCCCGGGACATTTCAAAGGGCTATGATGTCTATCTTTTCTAAGTATATTGAGAAGTCTATGGAGGTGTTTATGGACGATTTTAGTGTCCATGGCACCTCATTTGATGATTGTTTGAAGAACCTCTCTCAAGTACTCTAAACTTGCATCCAATTTAACCTTGTGTTGAATTGGGAAAAATGCCATTTTATGGTACAAGAGGGAGTTGTTCTTGGTCATGTCATTTCTAAAAAAGGGATCCAAGTGGACAAGGCAAAAATTGAGGTGATTGAGAAACTTCCCCCACCCACAAATGTCAAGGGTGTGAGGAGTTTCTTAGGTCATGCGGGTTTTTATAGGCGTTTCATAAAAGACTTTGCAAAAATTGCCAAACCCCTAACCTCACTTCTTGTCAAAGACACTCCCTTCATATTTGATGATTCTTGCCATGAGAGCTTTTGTAGGTTGAAACAAGCTTTGATATCGGCTCCAATCGTGCAACCTCCCAATTGGGACCTTCTTTTTGAGGTTATGTGCGATGCTAGTGACTTTGCCTTGGGCGCGGTTTTAGGCCAAAGGCACGAGAAGAAGCTTCATGTTATAGCCTATGTGAGCAAGACCTTGGACAATGCTCAATGCAACTACACCACCACGGAGAAAGAGATGTTGGCGGTGGTGTATGCATTTGAGAAATTTCGACCTTATCTCCTTTGCTCTAAGGTGATTGTTTTCACCGACCACACCGCCATCAAGCATCTTATGGTGAAAAAGGATGCCAAACCAAGGTTGATTCGTTGGGTGTTACTTCTACAAGAATTCGATATGGTGATCAAGGATAAAGCGGGTGCCGAGAATGTTGTTGCGGACCACTTATCGAGATTGACCCAAGAGGATAGAGGAGATGTAGAGGATGGGGTTCCCATTAATGAGTGGTTGCCGGATGAAACTTTATTGGCAATGCTCGCTACCGACCCTTGGTATGCGGACATCGCAAATTTTCTATGCTCTAATTTCATTCCGGGGGATTTCAACCACCAAGCTAGGAAGAAGCTAAGGTATGAGTCAAAGAGGTATGTGTGGGAGGACCCGTATCTTTATAGAAGATGCAATGATGGGATTTACCGGAGATGTGTCACACATGAGGAAGGACAAGCTATCCTACAAGCTTGTCATTCTACCACATATGGAGGCCACCTATCTACCTCAAGAACTCAAGCTCGGGTCCTTCATTGTGGGTTCTATTGGCCATCTATATTCAAGGATGCTTATGCCTTTGTTCACTCTTGTGACTCTTGTCAAAGGAGGGGCAACATTGGAAGAAGAGATGAGATGCCCTTGAATAGCATCTTAGAAGTTGAATTGTTTGATGTTTGGGGAGTGGATTTTATGGGACCGTTTCCTACCTCTTTTGGCAACCACTACATCTTGGTTGCGGTAGATTATGTGTCCAAGTGGATAGAAGCTATTGCCGCTCCCACCAATGACTCAAAAGTGGTGACCAAGCTATTCAAAGATTATATTTTCCCAAGGTTCGGTGTCCCGAGAGCCGTGATTAGTGATGGAGGTTCCCATTTCATCAACCGCACCATCTATGCTCTTCTAAAGAAGTATGGAGTTAGACACAAGGTCGCACTTGCCTATCATCCTCAAACAAATGGGCAAGTGGAGGTGTCCAACCGACAAATCAAGGTAATTCTAGAGAGTGTAGTGACAAAGTCTAGGAAGGAATGGAGCACAAAGCTCAATGACGTGTTATGGGCATTGAGGACCGCCTACAAGACCCCTCTAGGCACCACACCCTACCGTTTGGTCTTTGGGAAATCATGTCACTTACCCTTGGAGTTGGAGCATAGAGCTAGGTGGGCTTTGAAAGAGCTTAATTACAGCATGGATCTCGCGGGTAATAAACGATTCTTGCAAATGAATGAGCTTGATGAACTTCGAATGGATGCCTATGAGAATGCAAAGCTTTACAAGGAACGAACAAAGCAATGGCACGATTCAAAGATCGTGAGGAAGGAAATCAACGTTGGAGACAAGGTCCTCTTGTTCAACTCAAGATTCCAATTGTTTCCCGGAAAGTTGAGGTCTCGTTGGTCGGGACCCTTTGAAGTGGTAACCGTCTACCCATATGGCTCATATGAGTTGAAAAACAAAGCCGGTGAGTGCTTTAAGGTCAATGGCCAACGGGTCAAATACTATTATGAAGGGCTACCAATTGAGGAGAAGAATGAAATGGATCTTGAAGACCCCCCTCTCTTGGGGGATGAGTAATTCTTAACCCCAAAACTCGGGTTTGGTGGAGTTCCCAAACAACCACCACCTTTTTTTGTAAATATTGCATGCATTTTAGCTTAGAACTTAGTTACATTTGGATTTATGGTTCATCTTGTGCACCATTGGATTCGGTGTTGAGATCGTATTGGTTTGTATGAAGTTTGTGTCGTGAGGAAAGTGGGACCCTCCTTTGCTTAGCCTTCGTCCCGACTAGGTGAGTCGGTTTGAAAGAAGAAAAATCGAATCTCGGGGCTAAGTAAGGAAGTCGATTGAGGAAAAATGTCGAAGACAAGGGAAAATGGAGAAAACACGGAGAAATAGGCCTCAGCCGGTCAACCGGCAGCCGGTCGGCCTGACCGGCTGAGACCTTCTGCTTATTTCTTGGATTTCGTTGTGTTTGAAAAGATGAAGGGGGTGCGAGCCGGCAGACCGGCAGCCGGTCGGCCTGACCGGCTGGGACCCTCTGATTATTCTGGAACTTGTTGCATGAAGAAAAGTGAAGGGGAGGTGCGAGCCGGTAGGCCGGCAGCCGGCCAGCCGGCTAAGACCACCCCATATGAAGAAAAAGTTGAAAAAGTGTTAAGGAGAGGCGTTCCAGCCGGTAGGCCGGCAGCCGGTCCGCCGGCTGGGACTCATATATCAGGCAAAAATTAAGATTATGGAAGAGGAGAGAAGACCCAGCCGGTCGGCCGGCAGCCGGTCCGCCGGCTGGGAGCAGTCAGTGATGGAGACTTGTTGAAGAAATAGTGGGGAAGGAAGCTCAGCCGGTTGACCGGCAGCTGGTCGGCCAGACCGGCTGAGATCTTCTGATGTTTCACTTGAAAAAACGCAAAAATTTCCAAAGGCAAAAGTGGCGAGCCGGTCGACCGGCAGCCGGTCGACCGGCACCCGGTCGGTCTGACCGGCTCAGACCCACTGACCGAGCTATATACTCACAATACCCCTTATTTTTCCTTTACTCTTAATCATTTTCTCAAATTTAGCTTTCTCCCTCTAAAATTTCCTCCCTCTAAAAACCTCCATAAATCACCCAACTCCATATTCACCTTCACTATACTACCCACCCTTATCTAAACCCTTAGCTTTATCGTCATGTTTGCGGCAAGGAAAAGAGCGAGAACTGGAGAATTGGCAATTACCCAAGCGGCATTGGTGGCGGGAGCAGCCAACAACGCGAGTCCCGAACCGGACTTCCCGGGTCTCGAATTTGCCTCCATACCCCAAAAAGGTAAATTCATATTGTTTAAACGACGCCCCCTCCATAATACTCATTTCATTCATCGTTCCTCAATGCGATCGCTAGGGCTAGATAGAGTTACCTTTGAATTGTTTACCGGGGTGGGTATGAAAAGGATGTACGACATCCAGGAGAGAACCTCCCCCCGCCTCACTTGGGAATTTTTGAGCTCCCTAAATGTCACCAAAGACCGACACTCTAAGGTGGAATCCTTGCAATTCCGGCTTCTAAACCGGGATTATAACCTTTCTTTAGAGGAATTCGCTAGACATTTTGAACTTGACCCGACTCCCTCCCATAAACCACCTGAGGACTTTGATTTGGGGAGGGTATGGAAGGCCATATCGGGGTTAGATGAGGCGAAGGGGGTGAAGAGACCGGCCAATACGGTCCACAATGCCGCCATCCGTATTTGGCACCGGTTTATGGGTTTTACTATCTTTGCGCGGGATGAGCCGCATAATTTCCAAACCCCGGACCTTGAGATTCTAGGGTCCTATCTCTTCACTCGACCCCATTCATTTAAAGCTTGTGTTGCCCACCACTTTGCCGTACATTTGGCCCGTCTTAGCAACTCACCGGCGGGTACCTCGGCGATAGTGGTGGGTGGCGTCATCACCTACCTTGCTAAGTGCCTCACCCGGACTTTGCCCGACGTTAACTTTCTTCCGGGGGATACTTACTTGACCACCGACTACATCCAACACTCCTTGAAGTGGATCAAGAAAAGCCCCTTTGATGACAAAAACTATTGGCAAATCAAGGTAGGCGGGGTAGAGAAAAATTCGGTCCCGCTTCCCAATGCTAAAAAAATGCAAATCGTGAGGGATTCTCCTCACTTCCTCCTTGAAATCGAGGCGGACCCGGAACCGGAGGAAGAGCCCGTCACAACCGAGGGCGACCGAATTTTCGGCCATGACCGACAACGTCCCACTACCTCCTCCCTACATTACAACCAACCACCACCCTTCTTCCAAACCGGCACTAATTTTGGGGCCTTTCAACAAGGCCAAGGATCCACAAGCCAACAATTCCCTCTTCCCGACTCGCTTATTAAATTCATGGTGAATGTGAACTTGGGCCTACAAACGGCCGTCGAGGACCGGCAAGAGCTTCACCGGAAGCTTGATCGGGTCTACTACGACCAATCGGTGGCTCAGTTTCCCGTTTACGATGATTTCATGAGACGGGGATACAACCACCCCTCCGGCCTTCACCCTCGCTTCTACCTTCCTCCCGATGGAGGATATATGACCCAAGATGGCTCCTTAGCCTACGGTGACATTCGTGTCACCCAAGATTATTGGAGTGATACTATCTTCCCGCCCCCACCCACGCATGATGAGGGCACCAATGCCCATTGGTACGGGGCTCCTCCACAACACTCGGGGGAAGTTTTCATCTCGGGAGATGGGACAGTGGTGGGTGAGGACCCGACTTTGGGTGGTACTTTCCTTGGAGGACCGTCCATGCCCTTGAGCACGGGTGACGATGAGGGAGGGCATACCGAGTCCGGTGGAGAATCCGAGTGAAGAAGGTTGGTGATGCTCCCATTTCAAAATCCAAAATGACAAGTATGATCCCTAAATCCAAATTTATTTTCTTGCATTTTACATTTCCGCATGCATTTAGTTAGTTGTAATTTATTTTCGATTAGGACATCTAGTTGCATTCATTTAGGTTGCATTAGAATTTAATTATGTAATATATCGTCACATATAGGACTTGCATCCACGTAGAGAAAAACAAACAAAAAACCAAAAACATGTTATTTACTTTTTCAAAAAAAATCCTCAAAAAGAACAAAAACACGTTCATTTGATTTCCCCATTCTCCTCCTAGCACTTGGACATTGAGGACAATGTCCGGTTTAAGTGTGGGGAGGGAAATATCCACTTTTTGTACATATTTGTAAATTTTGTATATGCATGATGAAAAATCTCAAAGAAAATTTCAAAAAAAATCTTCAAAAATCTTCAAAAATCCAAAAATATTGCATTGTATATATTTGTTTTTGTCTAACAAGTGATGTAGGCACACATGGAGCATTTGAAACAATAGGAGAATAGAAGACCGCTTGGTATACTCTTTCCAACTATTTTCTCCTTTTTCCGCTCTTTTCGCTTATTTTGATTAATATGGAGGAGAACGGGAAATTGTTGATGAGGATGTTCCTTGGGAACTTGATGTGTGGTGCTTATGTGCTGCTAGTCTAGACAATGTTGCATATCTATTTGATTGTTATTAGGAACTAGAGTTGCATTCTGTCACATGTGAATAATTGTTTGTCGTTTTAATTTTGCCTTGCATTGAGTTTGTAAATATTTTTAACAAAATGTGGTCTAGTAAGGGAACATGATACCCCAATGATGAGATTGTCTTAACCGTGTCTTCCCCCTCCTAGTGGCTTGCACCTCTTTGACCCCCTTTGTTAGACATCCGGGGAGTAGAGTTAACCCAAAGGCCATGGACCGCCTTGTGAGACCAAGTAGACCGTAGGCTAGACCTAGACTTCGACAAAGCTACTTACATGTGAGACCTAGAGCCTCCTTTAGACCGGTGCATTCATACCCGGTCTCCATAGGTTGTGAGTAGGCTCCTTGCGTGGCATGTCACATCTCCACGCACAAGTGTGACGTTCTTTCCTTAGGTCGCGAGATGTATTCCTTTTTGTGTGCATAATTTGAAACAATCCGTTGCTTATGATTTTTGAGCCTCACATTGCCATATAAGCCTACTTTTAACCCTTTAGATTAGGACCAACTTTTGCATCCCCTTTGAGCCTTAGCCTTTCTTTTGGCATTACTACAAATACCAACTACATCCCATAAACAACCTTCCTTGATCAAGAAAGTTGTCACTTTGTTTTGGTGTTTTGAAAAGGGAAATTTGTGTCCTATTTAGTGAACTCGAGCTAAGTTCATTTGAGTTGAAATAATTGGTTTATATTTGACTTTGATATTGAATAAAGAGGTTTTATAAAAGCAAAAAATAAAAAAAATAAAAAACAAAAATACAAAAGAAAGAAAAATGCAAAACAACAAAAAAATTCACTTCATATCTTTTTATTTCATGTTTTGTAAGAGAAAAAGTCAAGCAACACTCCTTATCCATCATTAAGCGAGTAGAAAAAGACGTTGCAAAATAAATGGGGATTTGATGTTTTTCCAAGTGAATCGGACTTTCAAGTTTGATATTTTCATTTGTTGTAATAAATTGGGAGAAATGGAATTTTGGACAACTTCTTGATTTGTAACTCCACATCTCCATAACGGTGCTTGCACCAACCCCGTTTCGACCCACCACCTATCCCCACTACAACCCTTGTTTCACCTTATGTGCATTGCTATCTTTACATCTCATATGCGACCATTTAGGAGAGGATTACACATTAGATTGCGGGCATGTCTCACAAGTCGAGTAGTTGAGTGGTTTTGGTTACTTTTTGCCACAAAAATCACCCGTTCTTTAAATGAGTGACGAGTGAAAACCGTGAGGAAGTCGGTAGTCTAAGTTCTCTTAGTCATGGGTCGCATTTGGTTGAATCTCAAGTCGTGTCTTTTTGGCTTTATGCGGTTGACTTTGCCTCCCTTTTGCCCGCCTTTGAATTTGTTTTATTGGCATTTGGGGGTCATACTCGGGTTGCTTGAGCCATGATTAGGGGGTTGACACCTCGTTGAGACTCTGAGACGGTATCTCCCGGACTAGACCTTTGGTTTTTGAAACGAAACCCAACCGCTTAGATGAGGAAAGTGGTTGTTCTTTTGATTGGTGCATCTTTTATGTCATTTACGTGCTTAATCTTGGATGCATCTAAATTTTCTCGCAAGCCCCCACTTGCCTTACAAGGAAGTACATACCTCATTGTATTTCGTTGTGAGTTGAAGGGACGGAGAAGGCCCGTTAATTGCCTTTCATCGGATTTTAGTAGTTTAGTTCAGCTTAATTAAATAAGTGTCTTGTTTTTGTCCACTTACTTACTCGGGGACGAGTAATGTTTAAGTGTGGGGAGGTTTGATATATGATTATTTTGGACCATTTCCCCTCCTTATTTTCTTATGTTTCATCGCATTTAGTTTTGTTTGGCGTCGGTTTTATCGTATTTTGGCCCTCATCTCGTGTACTCTCATACCATTTAATTCCGTCCCAATTCACAGGAAATATGCCAAGACAAGGACGAGACGGGATGAGAACCGAGAAACCGTCACAAAAGCTAAACTCAATGAAGAAAGGAAGAAAAGGAGAGGAAGAAGAGAATACAAGGGGCTCAGCCGGTCCAGGCCACCGGCAGCCGGCCAGCCGGCTGAGCACCCAAGACTCACACCAAGGAAGGAAGAAAAGAAGAGAAGGAGCAGAGGGGCTCAGCCGGTCCAGGCCACCGGCAGCCGGCCAGCCGGCTGAGCACCCCCAATACACTTGACAAAATTTGGAAATTTGGACAAACATCAGGTGGTCTCAGCCGGTCCAGGCCACCGGCAGCCGGCTGGCCGGCTGAGACCTATTTCCCACGAGAAATTCCAACTTTGAAGTCAGTGGGTCTCAGCCGGTCAGGGCCACCGGCGGCCGGTCGACCGGCTGAGACCTCCACTCCGCATTCCCACTTCCTTTCTTATTTTGAACCCTAAATCTCACCAACCTATATATACCCCTCTCCTAATTCATTTTAGACACACAACCCTAGACACAATAAACCCTAGATTTTAGCCTTCAATATTCCTAATCATTACTCTAATCCTTTGGTAATTAGCACTAATTACTCTAGTTTTCTACTTAGTTATTTTTAGATCTAGTCTTTCCTTTAGTTGTTTTTGAACAATTGGGTTATAACTTGAAGAGAAGAAGACATTCTTATTTGATTATTAATCCAAGTTCCATCCTTTATTACAAGTTTTGGTATAATTCTTCATCTTTATTTTCATTACTAGCCTTTTAATTACTTGTTCTTGTTTATTTGTTTAGTTTTTATGTTGAATATGCCTTCCCTTGTTTGTTCCATATCAAAGTTTTCGTCTTTAATGTTCTTCATCATTAGTATGAGTGAGTAGTGTTAGACTAGGGGAAGATGGGGGATTTAATGTGAGTTTATGGGTTGATTATGGTAATTGGGCATAAAGATTTAGTCTTTTGGTAGTCTACTTGTTTTGTGCACACAAGGTGTTTGTTGAAATGCTTGAATGAGTAATTTGAGTCTTTCTCATGTTTTATTGCTAGTTTGAGTGAGAGCTTGAACTTGTATTGCTGTTGTGTGTGTTTTGGATGTTTAGGGAGAGGTTAGGGCGAGAACCCAATCGAACCTTAGACTAGGGCTTGTCTCGCATCGAGAGTTGGAGGCTTGCTCTTTAATCCGTCTTACACCGAGAGGTGGAGACATGTTTAGACGATCTTTAGACTAGTCCTAGTCCCCCGCCATAATTGACTCATACTTGCATTAATGAACCCATCCACCCTAGTTCCTTTTAATTATTGTTTTTACATCGCATCTTTACCTTCTTGTTAGCCTAGTTTATTATTATTCATCTTCAACTTGCTACTAGCTAGAACTAAACTAGAACTTAATTAAACCGCCTTAGAACCATAATTACCGTCCCTTGGGATACGACCCTTGCAATACCCAACGATAACTCATTCGCTTGCGAGGTTAAGTAAAACTCCATCAGTGTCCCAACCGGTCAAAGGGACCGCCTGCCGGCTACCCGGCTGGGACCAATATCACTTGAGAAAAATGAAGGCAAAATAGGTGTGTCTCAGCCGGTCGGCCGGCTGAGACATAATTCATGCTCAAAATATTACGTAACATAAATAATATACAGCCGCTGCCCAGCCGGTCAGCTGACCGGCTGCCGGTCGGCCGGCTGGGGCATATTATGCACGAAATCATCAACTTCACTAAGGCTCATTATACAACAACATCATCTAACATCACAAATCATCAATTCTCATTATCAATTATCAACTAACAACAACTATCATCAACAACATAATTCCTATGATTACTAATCCTATTCTAAATACGATTACTAACATAGAAAACACATTAAAACACGTAAAGATATCAAGTAACCCTTCACCGTTACCTTTTTGCGTCTTCAATCCTCGTCGAGGTCCTCTTCTATGAAGTAGTAGTCTTTGTCGAGGTCTTGGAGGTCACCACCTACAATTAGACAACAAAAGATGAGTATAATTCACCTTTGAGAAAGACGGATAAATTGAAAAGCGAGAAAGACGGTAATTTTATTACCAATTAAGATAGAGGACGATGAGAGGGAAAGATTAAGACGAACTTTAGTGAATTTGAGCGAGTAATGAAGGAGTAGCGATGATCTTAAGATCGATCAAGAATGGAGTTAGGTTTTTGGGTGGTTACTTGGTTAGGAAGAAGAGTAAGTTGTGAATGAGGGAGTTAGGGTTTGAGGGAGACTATGAGGAGTAAGTGGAAAATCATGAGAAAAGCCCATAAACGTCTTAAGATGTAATTTACTCGAAATCTCGCGTAAACTCCGAAAACGAACTCGGAAATTCTAAAATAGACACGGGAAATTTAATTCTAGACTAAAACTAAATTTCGCTGAAAAGTATCCGTATAATATTTTTACTATAAAAATAGGGTACATTTGCGGGTGTTACAATCACCCCACCTTTTAAAAAGTTTCGCCCTCGAAACTTGAGCGAAAGAAAGATACCTTAATCGAATAGGCTTGGATATTTAATACGCATAGAAGCTTCCGTTTCCCACGTCTCTTCTTCGACATTTGCACATCTCCACAAAATTTTCACTAAAGGAACCACTTTACTTCTCAACTTCTTATCCTTGCGATCTAGGATGCGGATCGACTTCTCTTCAAAAGACAAGTTAAGTTCTAGCTCGGACATTTCAGCTTGAAAAACATGGCTTGGAACACTAATTGATCGGGCCTGTCGCAAGCCCTGGTCAAAGATAATTACCCAGACTAGGCTAATAACAAATTAATGTAATTAGGGAAGTAGGGGTCGATCCTCAGGGAGATGGTGTTTCCTATAAAATGTGAAATGTCTTGCAATTGGGTCTTATCTAACGAGTATCTGGGTTTTGGGGTTTTGATTTCTAAACTAATAAAAAGCATAAATGAAAACAAAATAAAAGCAAATCAAAACGAAAACAATAAAGCAGGTGATGAATTAACAATGATAAAAAGAATCTAGGGAAGTAGGTTCACACATGTAGATTAACATATTGATGAAATTGGATTTAGAACATGCAAATAATTCATTGTGAGTTCGTAAGAATGATGTGTTCATTACAATCATAGATCAGATGGTCTAGCAGGCTTTTAGGCAATTTACTAGGTCTTAATCTACCATGTCATGCTTTGTCTATTCAATTCACGTATTTCTACTTTGGAAAAGAATTCCATTTTAGTCAATGATTTTGATCAGGAATCGTTAACTATCGTTATAGTCCAAACATGCATAGACACAATGTTTTAAAAGCACAATTTCTTTTATCCAATTAACATCTTTTAATCAACCTACATGGCTACCCTACACCCTAGAAAAACGACTACTCAGTCATGGTGATGTTTATATCTAAGATGATGTTAATAATAAAAACTAGGATAGACATGTTTATTTGGTTTTGATAATATTTTAAGACTCTTTAATTGGCGATAATAACGACGCTAAATTGACGATCTAAGGAAATGAAATTATTACAATGATATTGAAATTGAATCTAAAATAACATGTAAAGAAAATAGCAATCAAATAAGAAACATAAAGACTTTAAACAAAAGATAAAATAGGAATACCTAGATGACGATCAATATAAACAACCGTAATAGAAATTCCTTGCATAGAATAGTCGATCCACAATTTACAATACTTGAACAACATAAAGTAGATTACAAAGATGGAATTTTTATTGATCTAGGCTAAGGATTTGATGTAGAGAAATCAGAAATAAACTAAGAAACTAAGGACAAAAGGAAGAAGAAAATGATCTAGACAAGAGAAGAGAGGCTAGGTTTCTCTCCTCCTAATCTAGGGTTTTTTGTAAAAGAGAGAAGTGTGTTGAGATGTGGTGGCTGAGGCATTCTTATATAGCAGTAGGTTTCGTGGGGAAGGGGTCATACATTAAACATATAGGACAAAATAAAGGAAGTCGAAGCAAAAGCTCGGAACAGCAAGGATACCCGATCGGGTACACCACTTACCCGATCGGGTATGTAGTGATCTTGGTCCATTGACTTTCGTTTCATCTCCCCTTGCATATGACTTGACTTTCATTATCCCCCTTGACCTTTTGAGTCGGGTTTGTTGATAGGGTTTGATGTAAAATGATGATTTCTTCGCCTAACTGATCGATCTTTTGACAACTGCGAAATCGTCTTTGCTTTTTCTTTCTTTTGAATCAGTGAATCTTCTTGAAATGCCTTTGACTTGGCCAACCTTGCTTCTTCAAATCGTCGGGTTTTAGGCAAATACTCGGGAATATAGAAAAAGGGCGTAGAAACGTCACTTTCCCTACAAAACAGGTTAGAACATAGGAATTCGCCTAGAAGACGATATTAGCTCATAAAATGGCTTAACAAAGCACAAATGACATACAAAACCGAGCTAAAATGGGGGTTAAAATCATACAAATATTCACTTATCAAACTCCCCCAAGCTAAACCTTTGCTTGTCCTCAAGCAAACATAACAAACACTACCAGGACAAGGGTTGCAAGCATTGGCTACTACACCATCAAGAAACAAATCTCAACGTAAAACTTTGGAAACATAATGAATCATAACCCAAAAACAACGTGGGCAAGAATGATACATAAACATGGTTGAGATTTACATAACGGCGCAACACAAAGAATTTCACTACAGAATTTGCGGCTCTTGCATGATCTTTTTGACAAATGGACTCTCACGGCACACTCGAACACTCATGTATGTAAAAGGTGATTTCTTTATATGTAAATGTTTTTGAGACACTCACCTATCTACGACTTATGAAAATGTGTCCGCAGTCTAATATGGTAAACAATTCAAAACACAAGTCAAAGATCATAATGCACATAGAAAAGAAGCCGAGAAAAAAAAAAATAAGAAGAAGGCTTTGGGAAATGGGTGAAAGGTGGACACACAGTTATGGTCATGTGAAGGTTAGAATGAGCTAGCAACTGACCAATGATAAATGGATACTCAATCCAAACTTTCGATCAATTTTCCAGAAGACGGATAACGAAGCCAAAAGGAACAAGTGGGCTTATTACACACGAAACACAAGAGTGAACTCCTTCTAAACATTGAATTGACATTTTGAGGAGATATTCACAACTTCTTCTTTTATTTCGTTTTCTTTCTTTTTTCGATTTTTTCTTTTTCAATTTTTTCATTTTTCAATTTTTTTTCTGAACATAACATCATTTTTTGAACATTTTGGTTCTCCCATATTCACTTTGTCATCAAGGAACAAAATCTTCTCAAAAGAGCACCCATACACCATAGTCTAGCTGCTAACTCAACAAGGTAGGCAGTTTTTATATGTAGCTGTTATTTTGTGAAGCAATTGTACGAAGGGGGTAATTTTGAGGGGTAATTCAAAGTGAAAAAGGCTTCAAATCTTAGTGAATCATGAATGCAATGCTTATAGGAATAAAATGAGAACCATACTTATGCGTTTTGACATGACACACATCACAAGGAGAACTACACACACCTTAATGAGACTGGGTATAGATGTACCAGCCTAAGGAGGTTCTACCTTACAATATATGTAACTTGCCAAATGTCAAGATCAAGCGTACTCATCTATAGATTCATTCCATGCCTACTGTGTACAAGACTTCCCCATGTATGCACAATTCAATGAATATTGAATCATTATCTTTTGAAAGCTCTAAGTTTGGGAAATATAACATGATAGCATAGTAAACAAGCAAGCAAAGCATGAAAAACATTCAATTATGTTCAAAATTTTAAATTTTTCTCTTATTCAAAAATTTGAAAAATATAAACAACTAAAATGCAAAATGGGAAAATGCAATCCCTCCCCCAAGCTAAACATCACATTGTTATCAATGGGAGCACAAAGACAAAATACGCAACGAGATGCTTAATAGGAAAAGGGTAAAAAGGAAAAATGAAAAGAGTGAAACTCACTAGTCATCGTGGACTCCCCCAAGCTAGTCTTTTGGACTTGACAAGGAAGGTCTTTATAGATTCTTCAAAAACTCTTTCATCTGCAAAATAAATCCTAACAAAACAACGAAAAAAAAGGGAATGCAATAAAAAATGCAAAAAGGAAAGGAAACACGGGTTGCCTCCCGAGAAGCGCTGGTTTAACGTCCCGATCGACGAATTCTTCTATGAAATCATCTGGTTGGGGATTGACGCTCTATATAGACAATATCTAAGCATCCGATAATGGAATTGCTATAGTAGAGTTTCAATCGGTGTCCATTGACCTTGAATTTTTCACCATTACTAGTCATTATTTCCACATAACCGTATTTGCTTACATATGTGACAGTGAATGGTCCAGACCATCTTGATCGAATTTTTCCCGGAAAAATTTTCAAACGGGAGTTGAAGAGAAGTACTTGGTCACCGACATTGAATTCTTTTCTGATTATCCTCTTGTCGTGCCAACGCTTCGTTTTCTCTTTATAAATCCTAGAATTCTCGTAAGCTTGCAAACGAAACTCTTCTAGCTCATTCAGTTGCAAAAGTCGTCTATCAGCGCTAAGCTTAGTGTCTAAGTTGAGTTCTTTGATAGCCCAGTGTCTATCAACGCTAAGCTTAGCGCTAAGCTTAGTCGTCTATCAGCGCTAAGCTTAGTGTCTAACTCAACGGGGAGATGACAGGCCTTTCCATAGACCAACCGATAGGGGGATGTTCCAATCGGGGTTTTGAAAGCAGTGCGATAAGCCCATAAGGTGTCATCGAGCTTATTACTCCAATCTGTTCTAGATTTCGAGACAACTTTTTGAAGAATTGTTTTTAGCTCTCTGTTCGAGACTTCTACTTGACCGCTGGTCTAAGGGTGGTAGGCTAAACCTCGTCTGTGATACACACCATACTTGGCAAGCAGAGTGTCTAGCTGCTTTTCTCCGAAATGAGTTCCTCGATCACTTATCACGGTTCTGGGTACACCAAAATGCGGAAAGATGATCTTCTTAATTGGTGGGGGTGGCAATTACTTCTACCCACTTTGAAACATAGTCGACAGCGACTAAAATGTAACGATTTCCATTGGAAGAAGGAAATGGTCCTTGATAGTCAATACCCCAGACATCGAATATCTCGACTTCTAATATGCCGTTTTGAGGCATTTCATGTCTTTTGGATATTTGACCCATTCGTTGACAAGCATCACAAGCCATAACAAAGTCTCTTGAATCTTTAAACATCGAGGGCCAGAAAAACCCGGATTGTAAGACTTTGGCTACGGTCTTGGACGGACCATGATGACCACCATAAGCAGATGAGTGGCATCCTTCTAAAACTCCTTTTACTTCCCACTGGGGGATACAACGTCTATACAGACCATCTGAGCACTGCTTGAAAAGATAGGGGTCATCCCAAACAAAGGATTTTGCATCATGCAAAAATCTCTTTCTTTGGTTATAAGAAAGGTCGGAGGGTAGCTGGCGACTGACAAGAAAGTTGGCAATATCAGCATACCAAGGAGAAGAGTCCGCAATTGCCATTAATGAATCATCAGCGAACGAATCATTAATTGGCGTTGGTAATCCTATTTAATTTACTCTTATCCTTGAGAGGTGGTCAGCGACTACATTCTCTGCTCCTTTCTTATCCCGGATCTCTGAATCAAACTCTTGAAGGAGTAAGATCCATCGGATAAGTCTAGGTTTTGCCTCTTTCTTTGAAAACAGATATTTCAAGGCAGCATGGTCAGTGTAGACAATAACTTTTGATCCTATTAGGTACGAGCGAAATTTTTCTAACGCATAGACAATGGCGAGAAGTTCTTTCTCAGAGGTGCCATAGTTGATTTGGGCAGGATCTAGGGTTTTACTAGCATAGTAAATCGCATGAAGAAACTTTTCCTTTCTTTGCCCTAAAACAACTCCTACGGCATAATCACTCGCATCGCACATCAGTTCAAAGGGCAGATTCCAATCAGGCGACTGGATTATAGGTGCGGTGATCAAAGCACGTTTGATTTTTTTGAATGCCTCAAGGCATTCCTTTGTGAAATTGAAAGGTGCATCCTTGAAAAGGAGCTCAGTCAGGGGCTTGGCTATCTTTGAAAAATATTTTATAAATCGTCGGTAGAAACCGGCGTGGCCAAGGAAACTCCTGATTCCTTTTACATTAGCAGGGGGTGGCAGCTGTTCAATAACTTGGATCTTAGCTCGATCCACTTCTATACCTCTTTCTGAAACGATGTGTCCTAAAACTACACCTTCGTTCACCATGAAGTGACACTTTTCCCAGTTGAGAACAAGGTCGACTTCTTCACAGCGTTTTAGAACTCTGGATAGATTTGTCAAACAATGATCAAAGGAAATGCCATAGACGCTAAAGTCGTCCATAAATACTTCCATGATAGATTCAACAAAATCCGAGAAGATACTGGTCATGCAACGCTGGAAAGTGGCAGGTGCATTACACAAGCCAAATGGCATTCTGCGATAAGCGAAAGTACCATAGGGACAGGTGAAGGTGGTTTTCTCTTGGTCCTCAGGGTGGATAGGGATTTGGAAAAATCCTGAGTAACCATCTAGATAACAGAAATACTTGTGACAAGCTAACCTCTCTAGCATTTGGTCAATGAAGGGTAGAGGATAGTGATCTTTCCTAGTTGATTGATTCAGCTTTCTGTAGTCAATACACATACGCCATCCCGTCACAATCCTTGTGGGGATGAGCTCATTCTTCTCATTTTTGACTACTGTTGTTCCTCCTTTCTTGGGAACAACTTGAACAGGTCTAACCCATTTAGAGTCAGAGATTGCATAGATTATGCCAGCATCTAGCAATTTCATAACTTCAGTTTTAACTACTTCCTGCATGTTGGGATTAAGACGGCGTTGACCTTGAACACAAGGTTTTTGGCCTTCTTCTAAATTGATTCTATGCATGCAGAAGTCTGGGCTTATGCCTGTTAAATCTTCGAGTTTGTAACCTATTGCCTTTCTATGCTTTTTCAAGACAGTCAATAGTGAGGTTAACTGATTTTCATCTAGGAGAGCACTCACTATGACTGGGCAATACTCAGATTCATCTAAAAAAGCATATTTTAGATTCGAGGGAAGAGGTTTTAGTTCAGGTTTTTGTACTTCTGCCTTGGCAGGAGTATCAATCAAGCTTATGAACTCTTTAATTTCTTCTGACGGTATCTCTTCTCCGGTCAGGTCCTTTTCCAGCTCACCGATCTCGAAATTGTCATTCTCAGAGATATCCTCCAACAACAAGATTGCCTCTAAAGGATCCTCAATTATTGATGGATACAGAGATTCATAAACAATGGAGTCGACAATATCAATAAAACAACAAGACTCCTCTAGCATGGGGCTTTTCATTGCACTGTTCAAGTTATAGGTGACTTTATCATTACCTACTTCTAGTGTCAGTTTTCCATTCTTAACATCGATTACTGCTCCGGCAGTGTGTAAAAATGGCCTTCCTAAAATAATAGGGATTTGAGAATCTTAAGCCATATCTAGCACGATGAAATCGACGGGAATGAAAAACTTTCCTACTTTGACAGGCACATCTTCTAAAACTCCCATAGGTTGTTTTAAAGAACGGTCTGCCATTTGCAGAGTGACACTAGTGCATTTGAGAATTCCCATATTCAAGTTTTCACATATGGAATAGGGCATGACGCTTACACTAGCACCTAGGTCGCATAGAGCTTTATCGATTGTGTAGGTGCCTATAGTGCAAGGTATAGAGAAACTACCGGGATCCTTTAACTTAGAAGGGGACTTATTTTGCAACAAAGCACTGCACTCAGCTGTGAATGCTATGATTTCAACATCATCTAAAGTCCTCTTCTTAGTTAAGATATCCTTCATGAATTTTGTGTAAGAAGGGATTTGAGTGATCAATTCAGTGAAGGGAACTGTTACCTGGAGGTTTTTGACCACTTCCATGAATTTGCTAAACTGGGTTTCCTTATGGTTTCTTCTTAAGCGTTGGGGAAATGGAACTTGGATTTTGATGGGTTCCTTCCCAGGTTCATCCTTCTTTTCTTTGTTTTCCGCTTCCTTAGCGGTGAATGGTTGGGAATCTTTTTGGCTCTCTACTGGTGTTGGCTCAACTATTGTTTCCTTGGGTTGCTGAGGTTCCTTATAGGTGGTACCACTCCTAAGGGTGATAGCATTAGCGGTGTCCCTCGGTTTCTCACCATGAGGTGGGAGTTGGCCTTGTTTCCTTTGGGCATTAGAGGCAGCCAATTGAGCCATTTGAGTTTCAAGCATCTTGATAGCAGCATTTTGAGCTTGATCACTCTTTTGAAGTTGAGCAAGCATTGAATCTTGTTTTTGAACAACTTGGAGAAGCATGGATTCAATTTTGCTCAGGCTTGAGTCATTGGGTTGGCTATGATTTTGGGGTGGTTGGTGTTGAGGTTGGTGTTGGTGTTGGTGTTGGTGTTGGTAAGGTTGATTGAAATTAGGTTGAAATGGAGGTCTCTGGTTTTGAAAACCAGGTGGATTATAGGGATTTTGATGTGGTATGAATGGTTGTTGAATCTGATGATGGGGATTCTGAATGTTGGTGCTTTTGTAGGACAAAAGAGGATGGTTCTTTGTGTTCTCATTATAGAAGTTTGAGAAAGCATTGCCCTGCCTGTATGCTTGGTAGGCATTGACTTGCTCTAGCGAACTTCTACATTCTTGAAAACTGTGTCCTCCAACCCCACATGTCTCACATACCACTACGTGGTTAGTGACGTTAACATGTTGCTTGGATTGGGAAGAGCTTCCTACTTGTTGCTGCAGAAGGGCTAATTGGGCTTCTAGGAGTGCTACTTTGCTTGAATCTTCCTGCTTGGTTTAAAGCGGCATAGCACGTGAGTTGCTATACTGAGAGTCGTGAATTGCCATTGACTCGATAGTTGCACTAGCTATTTCTACATCAATCTGATCGAAATGACCATTGTTAGCGGAGTCGAGGATACGACGCGATTCGCCATAACAACCATTGTAGAAGGTGATAGCTAAGAACCATGAATCAAGGCCATGATGAGGGCATTCTCTTTGTAATTCTTTGTACCTTTCCCATGCCTCATAAAGGCTTTCATCGCCTCTATGTCGGAATCCAGTTATTTGACTCCGTAAGAGTGCGGTTCGTTCTGGTGGGAAGTACTTTTTATAGAAAGCAAGAGCTAGACTATCCCAGTCGGCTATTCCTAAGGCAACTCGGTCAAGGCTATTGATCCAAAGTTTAGCCTTTCCTGTTAAAGAGAAGGGAAAGAGCATTTCTCTAATCTGCTCTTGGGATACTCCAGTTTGTCTAATTGTGGAGCAATAGTCACAGAAGTTTTGAATATGAAGGTTGGGATTTTCTGTGGCATTGCCACCAAATTGACTTCTTTCTATTAAACTGATGAAGGCAGGTTTGATTTCAAAGTTTTGGGCTGTGATTTGGGGTGTAGCAATACCCCTTGGAAGTGTATCTGCAGTTGGTTTGGAATGGTCTGAAAGTCGAACCATTTTCTTTTGTGAAGATGAAGATGGAGTGTTGTTTGGAGGTTGATTGGTTTTTGAGAATGGAGATGAGAATGGATCTTCTTCTCCTTCAAGATTAGATAAAATATCCGAGGAATTCTCAGGAATACGGTCTAAACTTGAAGTATCAGAAGCTTTTGATATTTCGTTGAATAGCTTTTGTCTCCTACGCAGAGTCCTTTCTAGATCGGGGTCTAAAGAGATAGGGGTCCCTAGTCTAGAAGATCTGGGCATAAGATTGAAAAGCTAAGATGAAAAATCAAGAGAGTTCTGAAGGAATTTGGGTTCCTAAAGACTAGATAAAACTAATTGCAATAAAAATCACAAGAAAAAGGAAAACTAAACCGTGCTCCCCGGCAACGGCGCCAAAATTTGATCGTGCCTGTCGCAAGTCCTGGTCAAAGATAATTACCCAGACTAGGCTTATAACAAATTAATGTAATTAGGAAAGTAGGGGTCGATCCTCAGGGAGATGGTGTTTCCTATAGAATGTGAAATGTCTTGCAATTGGGTTTTATCTAACGAGTATCTGGGTTTTGGGGTTTTGATTTCTAAACTAATAAAAAGCATAAATGAAAACAAAATAAAAGCAAATCAAAACGAAAACAATAAAGCAGGTGATGAATTAACAATGATAAAAAGAATCTAGGGAAGTAGGTTCACACATGTAGATTAACATATTGACGAAATTGGATTTAGAACATGCAAGTAATTCATTGTGAGTTCGTAAGAATGATGTGTTCATTACAATCATAGATCAGATGGTCTAGCAGGCTTTTAGGCAATTTACTAGGTCTTAATCTACCATGTCATGCTTTGTCTATGCAATTCACGTATTTCTACTTTGGAAAAGAATTCCATTTTAGTCAATGATTTTGATCAGGAATCGTTAAATATCGTTATAGTCCAAACATGCATAGACACAATGTTTTAAAAGCACAATTTCTTTTATCCAATTAACATCTTTTAATCAACCTACATGGCTACCCTACACCCTAGAAAAACGACTACTCAGTCATGGTGATGTTTATATCTAAGATGATGTTAATAATAAAAATTAGGATAGACATGTTTATTCGGTTTTGATAATATTTTAAGACTCTTTAATTGGCGATAATAACGACGCTAAATTGACGATCTAAGGAAATGAAATTATTACAATGATATTGAAATTGAATCTAAAATAACATGTAAAGAAAATAGCAATCAAATAAGAAACATAAAGACTTTAAACAAAAGATAAAATAGGAATACCTAGATGACGATCAATATAAACAACCGTAATAGAAATTCCTTGCATAGAATAGTCGATCCACAATTTACAATACTTGAACGACATAAACTAGATTACAAAGATGGAATTTTTATTGATCTAGGCTAAGGATTTGATGTAGAGAAATCAGAAATAAACTAAGAAATTAAGGACAAAAGGAAGAAGAAAATGATCTAGACAAGAGAAGAGAGGCTAGGTTTGTCTCCTCCTAATCTAGGGTTTTTGTAAAAGAGAGAAGTGTTTCTAATTGTGTGTCTTTTGTGGTGGCTGAGGCACTCTTTATATAGCAGTAGGGTTTCGTGGGGAAGGGGTCATGCATTGAACATATAGGACAAAATAAAGGAAGTCGAAGCAAAAGCTCGGAACAGCAAGGATACCCGATCGGGTACACCACTTACCCGATCGGGTATGTAGTGATCTTGGTCTATTGACTTTCGTTTCATCTCCCCTTGCATATGACTTGACTTCCATTATCCCCCTTGACCTTTTGAGTCGGGTTTGTTGATAGGGTTTGATGTAAAATGATGATTTCTTCGCCTAACTGATCGATCTTCCGACAACTGCGAAATCGTCTTTGCTTCTTCTCTCTTTTGAATCAGTGAACCTTCTTGAAATGCCTTTGACTTGGTCAAGCTTGCTTCTTAAAATCGTCGGGTTCTAGGCAAATGCTCGGGAATATAGAAAAAGGGCGTAGAAACGTCACTTTCCCTACATAACAGGTTAGAACATAGGAATTCGCCTAGAAGACGATATTAGCTCATAAAATTGCTTAACAAAGCACAAATGACATACAAAACCGAGCTAAATTGGGGTTTAAAATCATGCAAATATTCACTTATCACTAATGTACTTCCTCAATTGAGAAACATGGAATACATCATGAACTTTAGCCAAATTCGGGGGCAAGTCCAACTTGTAAGCAACGGCACCAATTCTTTTCACAATATCAAAGGGTCCAATGTATTTTGGGCTCAATTTACCCTTTACACCAAACCTTTTAACACCCTTCATCGGAGATACTTTCAAGAACACTTTATCTCCAACTTCAAATTCCAACGGTCTTCTTCGGACATCGGCATAAGATTTTTGTCGGTCTTGAGCGGCTTTCATTCTATCACGAATGACTTTCACATGATCAATAGTTTCAAAAAGAACATCGGGACCTAAGTCACGAAAATCACTCAATTGATCCCAACAAATAGGATTTCGACATTTTCTTCCATAAAGAGCTTCATAAGGAGCCATCTTGATCGAGGCATGATAACTATTGTTGTAAGAAAACTCCACCAACGGTAGACTCTTTTTTCCCAACTAGATTGGAAGTCGAGTGCACAAGCCCTAAGCAAGTCTTCTAAAGTCTGGATAGTCCTCTCGGTCTGACCATCAGTAGCGGCATGAAATGCGGCACTCATCAACAATTTACTACCCATGGCTTCTTATAAGGCCTTCCAAAATCTCGAACAAAATCTTGGATCTTGGTCGGATATGATTTCCTTGGGAACACCATAGTATCTAACAATCTCATCAACATAGGCTTTCGTTAGTCGATCTAAACTCCAAGTCTCTTTGATCGGAATAAATCTAGCACTCGTGGTCAAACGATCAACAATAACCCAAACGACATCTTTACTTCCAATGGTCCTTGGCAAAGCCATAACAAAGTCCATGGAAATAGATTCCCACTTCCATAGTGGAATATCCAAAGGTTGTAGCAATCCACCGGGCCTCTTGTGTTCGATTTTCACTTGTTGGCAAGTAAGACATCTACCAACCTAAGACACAACATCGCCTTTTAGATTCGGTCACAAAAATTGTAGCTTCAAGTCTTTATACATCTTATCACCTCCGGGGTGGATAGAATAAGAAGAAAGGTGAGCTTCATCAAGAACTCGCTTTCTCAAGTCAAGAGCATTAGGCACAAACAAACGGTCATGGAAACGAAGAACACCTTTGTCATCAATCTTGAAGTCTTTAGCTTTTCCTTCTAGAAGTTTAGCTTGAATAGACTTGTAGGTAGGATCATCAACTTGGCTTTCGCGGATCTCACGGAGAAAAACAGGTTCGGCAATCATAGCACCAACGTAATCAAATCCACGTTCCACGAATTCCAACTTCAACTTTCGAAACTCAATACAAAGATCATCGGGTAATACCCGCATAGCATTCAATGCATGAGAAGATTTCCTACTAAGAGCATCGGCAACAACATTAGCCTTCCCTTCATGGTATAACAACTCAAAATCATAGTCATTCACCAATTCCAACCATCTTCTTTGTCTCATATTCAACTCTTTTTGAGTAAATATGTACTTCAAACTCTTGTGATCGGTGAATATGCGACAATCAACACCAATAAGATAGTGTCTCCACACTTTCAAAGCATGAACAACGGCGGCTAATTCCAAATCATGAGTAGGGTAGTTCACTTCATGAACTCTCAACTTTCTCGAGGCATAAGCAATCACTTTCCTACTTTGCATAAGTACACAACCCAATCCCATCTTGGAAGCATCACAATAGACATCAAAGTCTACACCATCTTCAGGTAAAGTCAACACCGGAGCGGTAGTCAACCTTTTCTTTGCTCTTGAAAAGCGGCTTCACAAGCTTCATTCCATACGAACTTGGTTTCTTTCTTCAACAATTGGGTCATCGGTCTAGCAAGCTTTGAGAAATCTTTGAGAAATCTACAGTAGTAACCAGCTAAACCAAGAAATCTTTGAACTTCTCTAACATCGGTCGGACTCTTCCAATCAACCACAACTTCAATTTTAGAAGGGTCTACCATCACACCTTCTTTAGAAATTACATGTCCAAGGAAGGACACTTTAGGTAACCAAAATTCACACTTGGAGAATTTGGCAAACCACTTTTGACGACGAAGAACACCCAAAATAGTCCTTAGATGAATAGCATGCTCTTCTTCAGTCTTGGAGAAAATAAAGATGTCGTCGATGAACACCACTACACACTTATCAAGATACTCACTAAATGTGCGGTTCATTTGATCCATAAAAATAGTGGGAGCATTAGTCAATCCAAATGGCATCACCTTGAACTCAAAGTGACCATATCTTGTACTAAAAGCGGTCTTCGGTATATCGGCATCACGAACGAGAATTTGGTGATAACCGAATCTCAAATCAATCTTGGAAAAAGTAGAAGCACCCTTTAGTTGATCAAACAAATCTTCAAGTCTTGGCAAAGGATACCTATTCTTGATTGTAATTAGGTTCAACTCACGGTAATCAATACAAAGCCTCATAGAACTATCTTTCTTCTTCACAAAGAGAACGGGAGCACGCCAAGGCGAGGCACTTGGTCGAATGAAACCTTTCTCAATCATATCATCAAGCTGCTTCCTTAACTCTTTCAATTTGGTTGGAGCAATACGGTAAGGAGCTTTAGCTATGGGTCCGGAACCAGGTACAAGATCAATGGAAAACTCAACATCACGCTCGGGAGGGATCCCGGGCAAATCTTCGGGGAATACATCAACAAATTCACGAACTATAGGTACATCTTCAATATTCGGTAAGGAGGTAGTTGAAGAAGTCACAATACACAAGAATGCTTGGTGACCCTTTCTTACCATACTCACCAACTTCATTGCGGAAATCAAAGACACACCCATTCGGGAATGAGATCCCTTATAGGTTATTCTAACTCCTAAAGGACTCTTTAAATAAATCTTTTGATCTCTACACTCGAATCTAGCATGGTACAACTCTAACCAATCAATACCTAGGATTACATCGAACTCTCCTAGAAGAAACTTAAGGAGATTAGCGGGAAAGATAGTACCCGCAATAGATTGAACATTTGGATGTAGAGTAGAACAAGAGATAATTTCTCCGGATGGTAAGGATATAGGAGTATCCTCACTAGATGTAGGCTCGATTGATAATTTATTAGCATAAGTTGAAGACACAAAGGACATAGAAGCACCGGTATCAAATAGAATAAGACACGGTTGCTCTAAAATTGAGAACATACCCGTAATTATCTCCGGATGAGCATCGGCTTCGGCTCGGCTCAGAACGAAGATAGAACCCTTAGGTTTGGCAATTGGAGGGAGCAACTTCTGATTGGGGCAATCATCATATCGGTGACTCGTCTTTTGGCAAAAGAAGCAAACGTAAGGTCGGTTGGAAAAAGTTACACCGGGGTGGTGTGGAAGTCTACAATGGTTGCAAAAGCGACCTTGAGCTTGAGGAGGAGCATAAGGCCTATGAGCCACGTTAGAAGTAGCTCGAGGAATGAAAGGAGCGGGAGCTCTTGTATTTGCATTTGGGGGAGGATCGAATCTCCTCTTGTTGGCATAAGAATTTGAAGACGAAGGAGTAAACGACCTTTTTCCATAGAAATTAGGCCTAGGAGTGAAGGAAGGAGAGGGATTCTTCATCATTGCTTCATCTTTGATAGCCCTCATAGAGTTTTTGGCCCATAAAGCATCATCATACGATTCTCCAAAGGAGGTAGAATTTCTCCTCACTTTGCTTTGGAGTAAAGCACTAAGCTTGTTGCGGTAGTAGAAAGCTCGGTCTTCATCATCCTTGATGAGCTTCGGTGCGAAATGAGCAAGCTTGTTGAATTGTGTGGTGAAGTCTTGAGCCGTCAAGTCACCTTGCTTGAAATCAATGAATTCCTGTAGCCTTTGTTGATTGAGTTCCTTGGGATAAAATCGGCCTTCAACTAGAGCTTTGAAACAAGCCCAATTGAAATCGACATCAAGAGTAGCGGTGGCACTAGTAATCGCCCACCAATTATCGACTTCCCTTACAATGAAATGCTTAGCAATCCTCACCTTCTCCTCTTCACGGACTTGGTACAAGTCGAATTGCTTTTTCATCTCCCGAAACCACTCCGAAAGCTCGGTAGGGTCCGGTTCTCCACCATATGGTATAATCTTGCTTCTAGCAATTTGGCTAGCCATCCAAGCATAGCCTCCTTGATGATTGTCTTCTCTACGAGGAGGGGCTTGCTCGGCATGAGCATTAGCCGCATCTTGTTGATTCTTCAACACTTGCGTAAGAGCTTCTAGCATAACGTTTTCTACTAGTCGAGGTGTAACCATCTTCATAAGAAACAAAAACAAAACAAGTTAATCCTAACACTTAGCATAAACAAATAGACTACCAAGTAAAATCCTTAACTTCTACCCATCTCTCATTTATTATTTCATGGTCAAGTAGTTTATGTTTAGGGTTCACGTGTGTGCGCCGGGAGCGTTAAAGCTCTGATACCAACTGTGACAACCCTCGCGAATGCGTAAATAAAACATAACAAGAATGTGATTTATATAGCGGAAAATACGGTGTTTTTAAAACTTTTTACATGCTAAGATAAAAATACGAGGAATGTCAAATAATTACAAACCAAAGTAGAATATACTACAAAGAGACGAAGTCTCTCAAAATGTTATCAAATATCAAAGTTATTAGCAAACTAGCTAAACAACGTCTAGAGGTGAATCATCCAGGCCAACGCCTGCTGCTCACACCCGAACCCAAAATACATAAGCAAAATCCGTCCAATCAAGCAACCTGTTCATCCATGTAAAACATGAACGCCACAGTCAGTGGGGAGTAACTCCGGGTTCTCCCAGCCATATCACAAATAAAAAAACTTAAACGGAAATACATAAGTAGAAGCATGCATATATAAACATACATGTGAAATACGAGAAGGATAAATAGGCAATTCAATATATAAAGATATGAGCACATGAAGTACAAAACCGTCACCATCATATTATAGATAGACTCGGGGAAAACACTCTTAGGCAACCATACACTCACTAGGGCTTGCATCTCACCGTTAGCGGCATAAGCTTGATAAGATTGAGACTCGACAAACCAACCATGCCAAGTCATCCAAAGATCACAAGTAATCAATCATATAATCATCCAATCAAACGTACAAATACGTTGACAACATCTCTCACGGTAAATGACACGCACTAGCACCGTGTACATGGCAAGTATGATTAAAATCGCATCCACGGGATGACATTCCCCTGAACGCATACACGATTCAACATTTCGTATATGTAGACTAATTTCCTCCCGGTAGGACGACGATAATAATATCCGGTCCTAGTCTAAACCTGGCCAGACTCTCGGAATAAACATTTTCCGATTCGACATGCGATGACATTTCGCATCCAAGACTCGGTCATACATAGAAGCCGAGTACCCCAAATTCGGTCAACCTTCACGAAAGAGGCGGAAAAGAGCACAAGCATCATAACAAGCGGTACGCTACATGCAATAACACCACCTCGCAAGTATACAACATTTGACGGACTGGTCGATCAACGCAAAGCGTTCGCCTCCCAACAATGTCGTCATATGCCCACTAACACATGCAATTAAGCAGTAAGGATACACTCCTCGTTCCGACATTCCAGCCTTACAAACGTGGAGGTAGCCAGGGGAATGAGAGTACAAAGCACTTAACAATTTGTGCTCAAACCGTAACATGTGTAAAACCGACTCAAAGTGGGATATATGAAAAATCGTCACAAAACATGCGATACAAGCGAAAGAAATATCATATATTCGAAACACTAATATTTAAAGTCATTACATAAATTTATACGATAAACGAACCGTCGGAAATATTATAAATGAAAACATAAGAAAGAATAACCAATGAGTTGGCAGCGTGTGCCAGCCGGTCAAGGGGACCGGCTGCCGGCTACCCGGCTAGCACCAATGTCACACTTAAAAAACAATTGAAAATGCAGCGTGTCCCAGCCGATCAAAGGGACCGCCTGCCGGCTACCCGGCTGGGACCAATATCACTTGAGAAAAATGAAGGCAAAATAGGTGTGTCTCAGCCGGTCGGCCGGCTGAGACATAATTCATGCTCAAAATATTACGTAACATAAATAATATACAGCCGCTCCCCAGCCGGTCAGCTGACCGGCTGCCGGTCGGCCGGCTGGGGCATATTATGCACGAAATCATCAACTTCACTAAGGCTCATTATACAACAACATCATCTAACATCACAAATCATCAATTCTCATTATCAATTATCAACTAACAACAACTATCATCAACAACATAATTCCTATGATTACTAATCCTATTCTAAATACGATTACTAACATAGAAAACACATTAAAACACGTAAAGATATCGAGTAACCCTTCACCGTTACCTTTTTGCGTCTTCAATCCTCGTCGAGGTCCTCTTCTATCAAGTAGTAGTCTTTGTCGAGGTCTTGGAGGCCACCACCTAAAATTAGACAACAAAAGATGAATATAATTCACCTTTGAGAAAGACGGATAAATTGAAAAGCGAGAAAGACGGTAATTTTATTACCAATTAAGATAGAGGACGATGAGAGGGAAAGATTAAGACGAACTTTAGTGAATTTGAGCGAGTAATGAAGGAGTAGCGATGATCTTAACATCGATCAAGAATGGAGTTAGGTTTTTGGGTGGTTACTTGGTGAGGAATAAGAGTAAGTTGTGAATGAGGGAGTTAGGGTTTGAGGAGAGTATGAGGAGTAAGTGGAAAATCATGAGAAAAGCCCATAAACGTCTTAAGACGTAACTTACTCGAAATCTCGTGTAAAGTCCGAAAACGAACTCGGAAATTCTAAAATAGACACGGGAAATTTAATTCTAGACTAAAACTAAATTTCGCTAAAAAGTATCCGTATAATATGTTTACTATAAAAATAGGGTACATTTGCGGGTGTTACACCACTCGTTAGGAAGAGATGGAGGATCATGCTTAAGTCCATAAAATAAACCGTTAGTGCACAAATTATCATTATAATTGGTCTCAAATTGGTATGAAAACTCAAGGTGGTAGGACTCATCAAAAATTGGGGGTTCATCCCACTTAACCTCTAAATTGGTAGCACTAAGTCTTCCAACAACCTTAAATGAATCAACTATATCCCATGTAAAAGGATTGGCAATGGTTTCAAATGACTCGGGTAAAACCTCATCCCTTTTATTAGCCCAACATCATCCATGGTAAGTGTGTCATCTATTACAAGGTCAATGTCATCAACATGAGTCTCTAAATGGTCAATTAGAATGATACTTGGGGGACTTTCAAGAGAGGAAGTAGGACCATCATCATCGTCATCCAATAATTCAAAATCATTAGGGAGAAAAGACTTACATTGGGAGGGTGGAAGAGCACAAGTAGTGATCGATCGCGCCATTTCTTCAAGCATTTGTTGGCAACGAACCAGACGCGCATGGCGTTCCTCTTCGCGTTGGGCTAGCATTTGTTGCATTTGTTGACAACAAGCAAGAATCGCATAACATTCCTCTTCGAAACCTGGCGAGGAAGGTTGTTGGCAAGCTACCTCTTGACATTGGGAAGCCATGAAATTCAGGAAATTCCAAAGCTCTTCCCCTCTCTTGTAGTAGACACTACCACAAATCATGTAAAGAGCCAATTCCCGTGTCTCAAAATCCATGCTATCAAGTAGAACTTGACCCATGTAATCCCAATCAATGACTTGTCCGAGGGACATGAGATGATCACCATAGTTATAAAACCGGTTAACTGTCATGAAAAGGCTCATCCTTGTGTTGTGGGTATTGGAATCCATTGTTATTCATTATGTAAGGCCAAAATTAGATAGTTTCAATACCTGAAAAAGGAACTAAAACTACAAGGAAACCGTGAGAATGATCTCAAGGAACAAGTCTTCCTCGAGACAAAAAAAAACAAGATAAAATTCAACAACTAATAGCAAACAAAACCATGCTCCCCGGCAACGACGCCTAAATTTGATAGGCTATCGCACACCTAATCAAAGATAAATACCCTATACACAAATGAATGTAGTAATAGAGGTCGAACACAAGGAGACGGGAGTTGCAATACAAGTTGTTATGGGGAGAATTCTATCAACGTCGGTTATCGATTGGTTTGTGGGTTTATGAAACAACAATAATAATAAAGGAAGAGTCTAGGGAGGTCGGGTCACATATGCAAATTATGTAAATGCTCAAGTCAAACTAGGAAACTAATGATAACGATAATTGTTTAGGCTAAAGACACCCACCTTTCGATATTAGTGTCAACCATAGATCGGGTCCTAACGAACTCTCGCTTTGGCTAGGTCGATCTACTAACACATGCTTAGTCTAATTCAATTCCGTGCCTCTCGACTTATAGAAAGAATTAACGAATATAATCAAGGATTGTGATCAATAATCAAAGACTAACAATACAATCCAAGCATGTGATAGAAACAACTATTTGATATCATAACATCTCATTTCAACATTTGAAAATATTATTTATGCATGGCTTCCCTAATTCCCTAGACAAACTAACTACTCTTGCATAATGATAACTAATCTAATGACAAATGATAAGTAAACATGATAACTAACTAATAATGGAAATGACAAAAGAAATAACAAAACAATACAAGAAATAGAATTACCTCAACAAAGGAAATGAAACTTGGAATTGAAGAACACAATGGAACCAAATAAATTGCAAATGAACTTGTAATATAATTTGAAATACTTAAAGGAATTATTAGTAACAACTAATGAAAACTAAACTATTCTAAACCTAATCTAATGACTAATGATGTTGTGTAAAAGAGTGTTTTTTAGAGTGTATAATGATGTACAAGATGATAAAAAAGATGCCTCTAAGTGTCGAGGTCCTTCTCCTTTATATAGGGAGGGGGACTTGAAACATATGCATTCACAGAGCCAAACCCCGATCGGGGAATGGAAACCCCGATCGGGGATTCACTAACCCGGCTACAATTTCTTAATTGCTCAATTAAATGCTTGAGAATCCTATGCTATGCATTTAAGCTCCTTAATTCTCCGGTTCATTGCATAGTCTTGGCATCCCATGAGCATCCAAAAGAGCATCCTATGTTGAGTTGTGGACTCCTTGCATTGGGCTTCATTTTTAGTTTCTCATTTGTTCATCAATCCATTTCACAATCCTTCATGCTTGGGCTCGTCATTCTCCATATTATCCTTCTATGGTCCATCTTGCTTTCATTAGCTTGGTGGACTTTGGTGCTTGCTAATGTGCTAGGAAAAAGCCTCTAAATGCTTAGATTCCTACAAAATGTAACAAACACAAGCAATACACCTAGAACACGTAATTAGCTCACAAATATACTAAACAAAGTATAATAATCAAATAAAGTGAGCTAAACTAGGGAGTTAAACTATATATAAAATGGACTCATCAGATATATGAAATACGGGTATTTCACTAACAAACATCACATTTGAACAATATAATAATTGCATGATGATAAGATTAACTAAATTACTTAAGTAAACAATAAAAAGAGTAGATGAAAAATACCAGCACAAAGGAAAGATGAATCTGGTATTGAAAATAAGAAAAAATTTCTTCACTCCCTTGATTACAACCCAGCTAGTGCTAAAATCAAAGACTAATTAATGAAGATTAAATTAGAATAAGAAAAGATTAAAGTTTCCTAATGAAAATCTTAGGCTAATTAATTGATCTTTTGATATAGGGGTTTGTGTTAAGATAAAATTTACATTTCTAAAACATCTCTATTTATCCTAACATAAGGTCCAATAAGAGGTTTGAGCATGTCAAATAGAGCCTACCGAGCCGGTCCGGAGATCGGATGTGAGCATGTCTTCAAAAGCAGGGCTGAAGGGAGTCATCGGAGAGTCCATCTGGTTGAGCGACGACAAGTCGGCTGACCAGCGCCGCGACCAAACCCTAAAATTTTTAAAAGTGGAAAATATAAACTATGGTGTTCATTCTCCCAGCTAAATGGCCGGTCAGCCGGTCAGCTGGCTAGGAGGACTTCATTGCTTCTTTACCTACCTGGTACTTATAAGGGGTTGGGAGCTGGATGTCAAGCTAACTGGCCAGCGTCAGGCCGGCCGGCTGGGAGGCCTTCTCATATCCTTTTCAGCATTCCTTTAGGGGTCGCCCCATTGTCCCCAATTTTTAAGCATATGACACTTAGGTTTTCGTATTTCTAGAAAACCTGGAGTACACGATATAACAAAGATAGATCGATGCACGCACACTGTAGACGGAAAATTGGCATAAAAGACGATCTCAGACCTAAAATACAAACGGAAATATGGGAGAATCGCTACAAAATAATAATCTCCCCACACTTAAACATTACTTGTAACACCTCCGTTTATCCGGCCAAGGAAATAGGGATATTACCATATCGGTTTCCCGAGGTAGTACATATCACGTCATCAATCCCAAAACAATTAAGTTATTTTATTAAGTGAAACGACAAAAGATACAACACATGTAACACCCCATGAGATGTGAGGAAAGTTGTCCCACATGGAATAAATAAGGAGCTTATGAGATCTTTATAAGAGATTCCACCCACCACTTAGTAACAAGGCCTTATGCTTTCGGGCTTAAGTGAGGACAAATTAAGGCCCAAAGGTGCACATCCCATCTTATTGGGGTTGTGTTACGACGGTGGCGGGTAGGGTTGTTATAAATGGTATCAAAGCAACCCTGCGACCATGCGATGAGCCCGTGGCCCGGAGTACCCGGGTCATCCACCTAGAGGGGGAGGATTCTGGGCTTGGCTACGGTCAGCTCTAAGGCATAACGAGGACGTTGTGTTCTTTAAGTGGAGGAGTTTGTAACATCCCATGAGATGTGAGGAAAGTCTAAAGAGCTTATGAGATCTTTACAAGAGATTCACCCACCACTTAGTGTAGATACCTCGAATCTGCACTTTTCGCCAACCACCCAGTAATGATTGGACCGCATGTTTGGTATGCGAAATGATTTATGACAGTTCGTAAGTTTATCGTCAAGTGATAGCTCAAACACTTGTGTCTACCCCTTGGTCGTCATCTACGTGCCGATACGGTCGTTTTGACTGTCATTAGACTTTATTTAGAGTCCGGGTAAAAAAACCGCTACATTTATATAAACCGTCTTTTAAAAACCGTGCCTGAACGCTCGAGAATATTCCGGATATTTTAATGTTTCAAACTTATCTTTTTTCATAAAATATATCCTTATTTTATTTAGAAAGCATTCGAAATCTATCGCAATTACATAATAGAAACGAGGAAATCTTTCTTTCAAAGTAGGAAACTGCTCGGGAGATGACGCAGCAGAAGCTGCGCCTATTCCAAGAGCAGCAGTGCCTCTTCCCCAGCTCGTTTTGACTGTTTCCGGAATATTTTCAAGATTTCTTTCCGTTTTCAGTTATTCCAAAACTCTTTGGATTTCTCCCTATATAAGGAGAGGTTCGTGCACACTTTCAAGGCACGCGAGTGTTCCGCCCCTTCTTTTCTCTCTCTTTGCATTCTAGACCTTGTTCTAAGCATTTTGACAACTACGTGCTTGATCAATCGACCACATTAGCTCAGATCTTTCTGGGTTCCCGTCACGTTATTGCATTGACCTACAACTTTGACCAACTTAACAATAATCTATCTTGATTAATCAATCGATCCTCTTACGAGGGAACTTTCTTTACATTCGGGTCAAGCTGTCGCTAAATCTTAACTTTAGTTCATACTCCCTCCTATTCATAATAACATTCCCCCTTTCCATTTTCATCTATTCACAATACCTTTCCCTTTCCTTTTTTGGTTAACTTTTATTCTTATTTTAATCACATCGCCCCACAACATTGCTCTACAATACCCATACTTTATCTTATTTTAATCATGTTACCCCACAACAATAATTATTTTAATCACTTCACGGCACAATAATACCCCATAATACATTATCTCTCTCCAATCACCTCACCCCACCACAATACTTTACCTTATTTCATTACTCACCCTTAATTTTTGTTCCATTCTTGAATGGGGAAAGTTATTATGAATAGGAGGGAGTATATCGTTTCGTCAACATGTAAGTCTGAGGGTGTTTAAATCCATCTTTTTTATTGTATTTTATTTATTTCATCTAATGTAAGATTCATGTCGGATTTATGCTCAAACCTTTATTAATTTTTTTTATTTCTTATAAATCGTCTTTCATCGTAATTTCATATTTAGATAGTTTGTCTTGACTTGGATCCCTAATAATCAATACTAGTGGGTTTTTGTCATCTATCAAATTGTGTCTTTCGAGGTTAGATTTGTTCATATCAAATCTCTAGATTCGTCTTTGATATAATTAGTGTAATTTTATCTATTAAATAACTTAAATTCGACTTATAGATCATTAATAAATCGTAAATAAACAAACAAAATACTAACTGATTGCGGTTCTGGCTTCACAGCCATAACCCAACTCAGGAACAGACGCACAGTGTGTTGCGGTTCTGGCTTCACAGCCATAGCCCAATTAATCAACTATTAATTCCTAATATCATCGTTAATCTGTCTTTAGATAATTTTATTGTTTTCTTTGTTTTCTTTAAGTCTTTCTTTTGGGTATATTTCCGACATAGATCCCGTATTTGTTGTAATCAATTGTAATATTTATTTTATAGTTCTATTTAATCATTGTATTGTATGATTGTTTGGATGATTTAACTGTCTTCTCATATGCAATCATTCTTAAGTCCCAATTTGACATAATTGATTGCTAAATTACATGTTCAACCGATATAGTCTAAGTTCACATGTTAAGATTAAAACGTGGATGTTGCATAGCATGCATATAACCGACAACATATCAAGTACATAAGAGTTTCCCTAATCATTAGCAGAGGTCGCTATCGAGGCGGGTGGGATTAGATGTTCGATCAAAAGAGCTTCCTAATACGTACCCTCACCCCTTACTCCAGATCTCTGTGAACATCCGTGTTCATTGTCATCCACGAGAGTCATTCTAGACATAGATTGCTAAGGGTAACGAGTTCTTAGTGTTCATAATTTGTGTCTTGACATGGCATGAAGTATTCGAACAGTTTCAACTTCCTACAAAAGTTGGTGGCGACTCCACAAATGCGTGTTTTCACGCTTGTCCCTTGTTTCTCCATCTGTGGTTCCCCCGTGTATCACAGTTTGGAAAGGATCGCGAATCTGTGTATCACACTTAGTAACAAGGCCTTGTGCTTTTGGGCTTAAGTGAGGACAAATTAAGGCCAAAAGGTGCACATCCCATCTTATTGGGGTTGTGGTACGACGATGGCAGGTCGGGTTGTTATAACACAAAAATCAAAAGAAATACAAATTAACAATACAACTCAAAAAAAGTATAATAAGTCATCCTTTATCACTAAGCTCGATAGGCCCGTCTATGCTCGTTATCAAGCAGCCCAAGAATCGCCATATAGCAAAACACCTGCTAGACAACAACTCCCCATACGGTGAGCCATCAAGTAGTGCACTGAACCACCAATCGCGGTGTCATAAACAAGCACACCGTCATGTCCAGGGCACACTGTAGACACCATGGTCACTACCACAATAGGTCAATCTTAGACCCAGGTCATAACCACGTGTACTGTGTCCTCCATGGTCGGAATCATCAGGAGCAACCGACATAGTCTATGGAGCTGGTTTCCTGTAATAACCACCACTTAATACCAATATATCACAATCCATATCACAATCAAAACCAACACACCAAACTCCAATAAAAATGTCACATTCATATTACAATACAAATCAATCAATCACATACACATAAAGGGAGTAGCATTTACCTACCTTTTAACAATCCAAGAATAATGATCAACCAATAATGGCTACTCGAAAGAGTTGAATGTGTCTCTTCAATAGGTTAATTTTATCGTAATGAACATGCTTAATACCAGTTTTTAATTGGAGTTTTATGTAATATGCCGGTTTGCACTTTGGTTGTAGTTTTGGGGTTTTAACTTGCTTTACACTTGTAACTTTGTAAACTCTTGTAATTACGACTTTTTTCATATATTTTGTAAATGGAAACTCGGTTTCCATAACTCCTAAACCATGGCAAATGAGGAGAGTTGAAGGCAGGACAATAGAACAAGTGTGAAGACAAGGAAGGCATGAAAACGGATTAATTGAAGACTTGGCATGCACAAGCAAGAACCAAAATGAAGAATTGAAAACTTGGTTGCACAAGGGTCAACTTCAAATGGAAATATCTCGTGCTATAGATGTCCTATCAATGGAAGGTCAAGTCAAGGTGATAGATAGCTTATCCTCTTAGATTTCCAATGGTAGGTTGCACGCCTCAAACGACCAAAAAACGAGAGAGATATGCCTCTCGCAAAAATGTGCTGCAAGGGTGAAAACCGCAGGATGCGGCCCCTATCGCAGGCTGAAAACATGGATGTTGCATTGCATGCATATAACCGACAACACATCGATAACAGAAGAGTTTCCCTAATCATTAGTAGAGGTCGTGACAGGCTAAATCGCACACCTAATCAAAGATAACCAACAGGCCTAAACTAATGCAGTAAAGTAAGTCGGGATCGTATCCACATGGAGACTAAAGAAATTCTATTCGCTAATTAATAGTCTATCTAAGTAACCAATGAGGGTTTTGAATGTTTGTTTGCTAAACTAAAAGTAGTGAAGGAAAGAGAAATAAAGAAAGAAAGTGGATTAAAATATAATAAGAGAAATAGCTAGGATATCAGGTTACCACAGTCAACGATGGTCAATGATAGAATTAAAAGATTAACATAAACATGGTCTGAAGGGTAAAGAATAGTTCCTTTCGGTCTACTATTCACCCTAAAATTACTAATTTAGATTTCGCTCTAATTAGGGCATTATATCGTTCGTTGCAAGTCTCTACCTTTTCCCTATCTTACGATCTAGGTCAGGGTTTAACAAACTAATAAATCAGTCACATGCATTTAACCAATTTACTAATAGTTAATGCAACGATTAAAAATACAAACAAATAATAATGAGTTAACTAATAATCTAACAATATATCATCGCATAACCACAGCTTCCCTAAATCCTAGCATAGAAGAATTAGCTATTCATAATAGATCTAACGAAATTAATTATAAGAAATAGGATTGAATTAAACATGATAAAAGAGGATGAATTACAATTAACAACTTAATCTAATAAGCAAAGAATAAAGAACAAGAACAAAATAACAAAGGAAGAAAAATAAAGAAAAAGGAATTAGAAAGAAGAGAACAAGTTTCAATACCAAAGGAAAGGAAGAAAGATTAATTCCAAGTATTGGATCTAAAGTTGCTAAAAGAAACGTAGAATGTTTAACAGTGTAAAGGATAACCTAATTATTATGTCTTATAAGGCTTAAATACTAAATCCATAAGCTAGAGTAATTAAGTAACTAATGGGTGAGAGCCACGAAATAACCGTCTGATTACTAGAATTAGTCGATTGACTAAAAAGGATGTCGTGATGATTTTAGTCGATCGACTAAATTCTTCAAGTGGTCGATCGACAACTTTAGCTAGTCGTTCGACTAAAAGTCTGGCGAATTTCCTGCAATGCGCACCGAACTTCAAGAGGCCGCCATTTATTCGCTATTTGGTCAAAGCATGCATTTTTGGTGGCGTAAGAAAGCTAAGAGAGTAAGCTTTCATCTCCAATTAGAATCACTGGATTATCAATTGTTTATCTTGAGATATTGCTCTTCAAAGTTGACACTAGTGACATAGGACTGTTGAAATTTCTTCAAACTTACTTTGTTGATAGGATTTGGCTTGCATTTGCTCCTTTTTGGGTAATAACCTATAAAACTAAAACACAACCCAAAGTAGCAAATAGTGGAATAATAATAGCTAAAAGCTACGTAAGAATAATAGAAATGCGTGTCAAATAAGAGAATAAACGCATATGAAAGACACGCATCAAACCTCCCCAAAACAAACCCTTGCATGTCCCCAAGCTAGGAAAGACTTAAGACGATAAACTCATCTAATGGAACGAAGAAAAAGCTCAGAGCTAACTACACTTATAGTGTCTAAACCGTTTAATGCATAAAAGATAACACCAAGGCACTAAACCAAATGCAAACGAGTTAGATCAATGATAAAAGAAACTGAATTGTCGACCTTGCAAGACTTGTATATATCGGACTCTCACGGGTCACTCAGCACTCATTCAAAGCACATGGTGAGAAAATTTGTAAGATAAGAGAGAAAATAGTCACTCACCTAACTGCGACCTATAAGAGCATGCATGCAATTTAACATGATAAATACCTCTACTGACCGTACATAAGCATTCCAATCAACCTGGACCAAGACACATGCCGAGGACTTACATATAGTGTGTGGTGAGGTAATTGGGTAAAAAGGGGTAAAAGAAATTTTGGATATGTGGAGGTAAAGCCAAGCTAGTACAACCGTAACCAATTATTACACTCATCCGCCTCAATTTAAAATTAAGATCGATGCCAAATTTGGCATAACTCAATACACACAACACGACTCCCCAAAAATGTATAAGGACAAGCATGAGAGTATAAACATTCCTCTTTCTCTTCTTTTTCAACACTCAACAACTCTTTTATTTCATGTCATTTCTTTTTTCGGAGTGTTGTTTTTTTTTTTTCTTTTTTTCCTTTCTTGTTCATTTTTTTTTTCATTGTTATTCTCAAATTAGCAACCCTCTTCTCATTCCAAAGCTGAAATACCAAACTAACGATCAAATACGTACCCAATACAAACATTTAAACTAGCTTGACTATGGTAGGCTAATTTTGGATTGTAGTTAAAAATTGGGTCAAAATAGGCCAATTTGGCTAGTGAAGTTTAAGGGTAAAATATGAGAAAAAAGGGTTTGCCTCTCCACATGTGTCACCTTCCACAAACCGTATGCATATAGGCACAAAGAGGTAGATGTCATGCTTATGCAAATTAATGTTACATGCTTTACAAGGGGTCCTACTCACATCCTAGATGAAACTGATCATGAATGTCATCAGTTTATGAAGGCTCTAATTCCTTAGAATGTTTAAGTAGGTTACCGATATCAAGTCAAGTCTATTCGTTCAGTAAAATTTAATCAAAAACTCGTAGATTGTGCAAATGGTTGTGCATGACGGCATTGCCAATGCAAGGCTTAGACTATAAAAGCATAGACGCGGTTTCATCATTTTTATCTAACCGTTCCGACTCGACCTAAATGCAAAACATGTTTTTTTGTTTTATGGTTTAAAATTTTTGTTTTTTGTTGAAAACGACAATGCATGCATAAATGCAATAAATATAAGAGCATGAATGCAACAAATATGCAAATGGATGCAAAACATAGACATATGCATACCCTCCCCAAACCAAATACACACAATGTCCTCATTGTTTTCAGCGAACAATACGCAGCATCAAAAATATAGAGAAAAGGGTACGCAAAACAAGGTGAATGCAAATGAATATAAATTAAATGGAAGCAAGCTTACAAAATTATACAAGATAGACCTCCCCAAACCAGCCAACAATAAAAAGAGGTCGTGGTCAGCTACCACTATTAAGCGACCCTTATCGAAATACGGGTAAGAGTAGGCGCTCAAGGCCCTTAAAAGCTTATCATAACTCTGTGCATGATCCTCACAAGATAATAAATAGTAAAAGGGAAAAATCAATACATATAGAATACACCATTGCATCTTATCAATTTTCCCACGATGACGCTGACAGTAAACAATCAGGGTATTACACTTAACAACAATAAGTTGAATGTTAATATTCCTATCACAAATGATCTCATATATGTCTGGTGGTCTACCTTTTGGTGAGTCATAATCATCAATCTTCTCAGATGCATTCTTTTTAAGAACAGCCAAAGCAGATAGGTGGTCTTGATCGAGAGTTGAACTAACAATGGCTGGATGCGATTCAAACTCATCTAAGAACGCATAATTAATATTTGAGGAATGAGGATTAAGCTCGAGTTTCGTTACCTCAATCATGAAAGAGGTGGACACCAACCTATTTACCGCCTGGATCTCGTCAGTAGTAAGCTCTCTACCTTCCAAAGCAGCCTCTAACATATCCAACATAACGTCATTGGTTCATGAGTCATTTGCACAAGCATCTAAAACAATCAAAGCCTCCAATGGGTCCCTTATCATGGAACCCACATAAACATTAGAAATTGACTCATCAGTGAAATCTATAGCATAAGAAGTATCCATAATAGCATCACTGGCATTAATTATGTTCAGTTTGTCAAAAGTGGGCTCAATCACCATGTCTTTACTCTTATCGCTCACAAAAAGGGAAAATTGGGCCTTAACACTCTCAAGGGCAAACCACTCAAAAAGTTCTAATGCCTCATCGACGGGTTTCCCACTGAAGTCCCCCTTACCTATGGAGTTCAGGTATGCTTGTTTAGGGTCATTTATACCCTGGATAATAAACAAGCAAATTTGGAGGGAAGAAAAAACTCCATGATGTAGTGTATCAAGCCATTCCTTGATCCTGTCTATATAAGTACCAAAACATTCATTCTCATCCTACGAGAATCTAATGGTAAATAGCATGAGAACAGTCTCAAGGAACGGAAGTTTCCTGAACCAAAAGACAAACTAAATAAAAAGCAAATAAAATAAACCGTCTCCCCGGTAACGGCGCAAAAATTTGACAGGCTAAATCGCACACCTAATCAAAGATAACCAATAGGCCTAAACTAATGCAGTAAAGGAAGTCGGGATCGTATCCACATGGAGACTAAAGAAATTCTATTCGCTAATTAATAGTCTGTCTAAGTAACCAGTGAGGGTTTTGATTGTTTGTTTGCTAAACTAAAAGTAGTGAAGGAAAGAGAAATAAAGAAAGAAAGTGGATTAAAATATAATAAGAGAAGTAGCTAGGATATCAGGTTACCACACTCAACGATGGTCAATGATAGAATTAAAAGATTAACATAAACATGGTCTGAAGGGTAAAGAATAGTTCCTTTCGGTCTACTATTCACCCTAGAATTACTAATTTAGCTTTCGCTCTAATTAGGGCATTCTATCGTTCGTTGCAAGTCTCTACCTTTTCCATATCTTACGATCTAGGTTAGGGTTTAACAAACTAATAAATCAGTCACATGCATTTAACCAATTTACTAATAATTAATGCAACGATTAACAATACAAACCAATAATAATGAGTTAACTAATAATCTAACAGTATATCATCGCATATTCCCTAAATCCTAGTATAGAAGAATTAGCTATTCATAATAGATCTAACGAAATTAATTATGAGAAATAGGATTGAAGTAAACATGATAAAAGAGGATGAATTACGATTAACAACTTAATCTAATAAGCAAATAAGAAAGAACAAGAACAAAATAACAAAGGAAGAAAAATAAAGAAAAAAGAATTAGAAAGAAGAGAACAAGTTTCAATATCAAAGGGAAGGAAGAAAGATTAATTCCAAGTATTAGATTTAAAGTTGCTAAAAATACCTAATATGTTTAACAGTGTAAAGGATAACCTAATTATTCTGTCTTATAAGGCTTAAATATTAAATCCATAAGCTAGAGTAATTAAGTAACTAATGGGCCAGAGCCACGAAATAACCGTCTGATTACTAGAATTAGTCGATCGACTAAAAACGATGTCGTGATGATTTTAGCCGATCGTCTAATGAGCTTCTTTTTGGGTAATAACCTATAAAACTACAACACAACCTAAATTAAAAAATAGAGGAATAATAATAGCTAAAAGCAACGTAATAAGCATAGAAATGCGTGTCAAATAAGAGAATAAACGCATATGAAAGATACGCATCAGACCGCTATCGAGGCGGGCGGGATTAGGTGTTCGATCAAAAGAACTTCCTAATACGTACCCTCACCCCTTACTCGATATCTCTGTGAACAACCGTGTTCATTGGCATCAACGAGAGTCATTTTAGACATAGAATCCTAAGGGTAACGAGTTCTTAGTGTTCATGTCATTACTTTGTGTCTTGACATGACATAAAGTATTCGAACGGTTCCAACTTCCACAAAAATTGGTGGCGACTCCACTAATGCGTGTTTTCACGCTTGTCCCTCGTTTCTCCATTTGTGGTATCCCGTGTATCACAGTTTGGAAAGGATCGCGAAACCTGTGTATCACAGTTTGGCGACTCCACTGGGGATAATACACTTACGTGTTACCTAGGGTGAAACTTGAACAAGGTTAGGGAATAGTATGTATGAGACAATTTTCGTATTTCATTACTCGACCTTCCTAGGTCATTTTATTCGGCCTTCCTAGGCCCAACTCAACCCTTTCGACCAATCGTCCCGTCTGGACGGTTCAAATTCTTATCTGGGCCTAAGGATGGATATCGATTGACGTCAACCATACCACGGTTTGTACTCATGTTAGCACCAAAGGCTTTCACTACTCGGGGGTATGGACTAGCAACCGGCCTTACTCATGTTTGGCGCGGACCTTTCCACAGACCTTGGATTTGATTGCTTGGTATGGCAACTCACCTTTAAGCCAAAACCATTTTAAATGCACTAAGCATGCCGTAACTTTGCCTGTTTAAATGTGTAAAACTCTTACATGATCACCACTTAGTAAATAAACCATGACAAAATTTTCAAAATCAAAATCCTTTTTAAAACTGTAACACATTTTCAAAGGTGGCCTAAAGTACTGTAAAATGAGTCGAAACTCTAGTCAAAATCATTTTTTCACTTCGAGTCAATACTTCTACAACCACACTACGGTTGTCTAGGACAAATATTTCCAAACCAGTCATTTTTAAAACTCACTTAGACAAAGTGGCACACTCCCACTTCACACGTCGAGTCTTATCGAGTAAGTGTGCTAGATTGGTCGATCGCGTTTTGATTCTTCGTCGTTCTCTTGCCCAGTTTCCAAGGTGCCTGGAACCAGTCATGCAAGTGTTCATCAACCCGCGCCAAATGGTAATGATCAAATCCTTCCCGCGCTCCTTCTTCTCCAAACGAGTCAAGACCAAGCCTATGCTCGCCTCAATGCCATTGAGGGGCGAATCGTTGCTGTAGAAACTAGGCTACCTCCCGCGGACATTTCTGACCCTAGTGTGCACGATAACATTCCACTCATCGTGGGACAACCAGAAGTCGATTCCCCACCAGTTCTTACTGGAGCGGAAAAGTGACTCAAATACTTGGAGGAACAACTAATGTATCTCAAGGGAGATGACATCTATAGGGAGAACATTCGCAAATATGAAGCGGTTAGTTGCCCAGCTGCCAACCAATTTTAACATGACTGACATCCCTAAGTTCAAGGGGCATCAGAACCCTTTGAACCACGTCCGTGCTTTCAACGATTATATGTCTATCAAAGGCATCAAAACAGAGATGTTCCTAAGAATCTTTCCTTCATCTCTCGACACCATTCCCAAAAAATGGTTCTATTCCCTAGATCCCAAGAAGATTGCACCTTGGGATGATGCTGCAGTTGATTTCACCAAACAATACGCAGACAATGCTGAAATTCAAGTTAACATGCGTACTCTAGAGGTCCTAATTCAAAATGAGAAGGAAGGTTTCACCGACTTCCTAAGTAGGTGGAGGAAGACTAGTACCCAATTAGTCGAACGTCCAGATGAGGCCACTCTTGTGGAAAGTTCGTGGACAATCTAAGACCGATCTATGCAAACCACCTAAGATATCGGAAAATATAAAGTCTTTTCAAGACTTAACCGTACTAGGGACCAGAATCAAAGACGATATACGAAAGGGGCTCTTGTCTAAAACGGTAGGTTGCGGGTATCAAGGCTTAATGAGTCATTCTTACGGCTCCACTAACAAAACCGATGAGGTCAACCTTGTTGAAACACCCAGAAAGAACAATTCTCAAAGGAAGTTCACGAACATCGGTGACACATACTTCAGTGCCTTAAAAAGATTGACTCATTAAGGCAAGCTCCAGCCTATAAGACCTACATCTGATCCGGAAAAGAAAAGTAAGTTCTGGGATGAGAATGCTTACTGTGAGTATCATGATAGAGAAATGTTTCAAATTGAAGCATGTCCTTCAATATATGATTGAGGATGGTCGTCTACCCATACCCCTACGAGGCAAACCTCGCAACACTAAGAATCCTCTTGAATTCTAATGATCACAGATGAATAATCCACCTTGGATTTCTCGCGCCTTATATCCCCATTTGAAGATGAAATTAACATGCTCGAAAATGAGGAAAGGTATTCCACCATTTCTCCTACCATCGATGACTTCATCGCATGGGCTAGAAATATGAGTAGACAAGTTTCAGAGCTCGAAACTATCATGACATCCCTACGCATTCCGGGCACCACACCCGAAGAAAGCGCACCACGAGCTCCAATCCTATCCTAACAATCTACAATGTAAGAAGTGATCACAACATGTGACAACCTGGTTGAACGAGTCATCACTTTAGAAGCCAAAATCATCAGTTTAAAAGACCTCAATACCGTCAACGGAAGATGGGCCGATGACGATGAGGATGAATACCTCACAAAGCATTCTCAAACTTAAAATAGGGAAGATACATATATAAGCTATCTCACTCGATCAGGACTCCCTTATCAGAATGTCAATCAGAACAGTCCTACTACTAATGGTCCAATTACTAATACCACTGTCATCACCCCAAATGATGGCGAGGGCACATCTACTGACCATCTACTAAAGCAACTACAAAACACAAAGGCTGATCTTTCAGTTTGGCAATTAGTTGAAAGTTCATTTCCCCATCGCCAAGCTCTACTCCAATGATTGGCAAAGCTAAATGTAGCACACGACTCTTCACGCGACGATATAGTCAACTTGGTCTTCCAAGATTCAGTCAAGCTCAGCAACCCAACTACTTTCTCAGATGAAGACTTACCTCCTTTTGGGGCTAGTAACAACCTCCCTCTGTACATCACAATTACGTGCCTAAAGAATAATATACCCATGACTTTGGTAAATGATGGCTCTGTTGGAGTAGGTGTCCTCCACAATAGTGCGCCACATAATAAATCTCATTAAGGAATATAATTGGGATATTTATTTACTATATATTTATGATTAGTCAGTTGATTAACGTAAATCAATAACGGTTGCCTGACTAGAGTTTGACGTTATTGTCGTATGACGGCTGTGATCAACTGATCCCTTTCGGTCACACCTATAGGATGAAACCCAAATAGTAACAAATTATTTGTATATGATACAATTGATTAGTCTATTACATATATTTGATATGTACGAGAGTTCATTGGTAGAAATTTAGTTAGGAACTCAAATTCGATTAATATTTTTCAATTATGCAATAATTGACTAATAAATTTATATTTTATTTTAATATGATTAAATAAGATCTAACTTAGTAATTAATCGTTAATTTACTAAATTAGTTGAGGTAGAGGTAATTAGTTAATCATATTTACAAGGAGTTGTAAAATGAATTAACTACAATTGTGGGACCCATTATATATTGATATAATGGTAAAATATCACTTAAATGTTAAGTACATATTATTTATTCATTTGTGTCATATAATTGTTATATGATCAAATTAACACTTAATTATATAAGATAATTAAGCATATGATTAATAAGTATTTGTGGGACAAATATCTAAAATCAAAATAGACCATAAAAGGCCACATGTGGCCGGTCATAGTAGTAGTGGAGGGTGATGATGGTTGCTCTTATTCATGCTCACAAGTCACCAAGTGATTATGACATAAATAGTATACCAAAATCATTTCACTCAACACTACACTCCACCACCTTGCATGAAAATTAAAATAAGAAGAAAAATCACCCTACATTTGCATGTAAGGGGGCCAGCCATATTGTCCTTAAATAGGATAATTGTTGTTTATTTTTCTTCTTAATTCATTCTTGATTTTTCTTCTAAATCTCTCTAAAACTTCAACCTCTCACTAAACTCTCATAATACTAATATTTACTAAGTATTACTAGTGTAGTAATATATACTAATATTAGTAGTATTTTATCTATCTTATTATCTAGTTAATAATAAGGTTAGATTATTTGCTACCATCTTGGTGCAACTTAAAGGAGGTCTTCAACTTTAGAGATTGTTTTAGGATCATCCTTGATTATAGCTCAAGATCAATAAGAAAGAGTTCTTATTGTGCCCATTTATTTCCATTTCAATGTGAGGAAATTTCTTCTTTTCTATAATGTCTTTATATTTGCATGCATGTTACATAGACTATTAAACACTAAATTAACAAGTAATTTAATAACTAATTAGAGGAGTCTAATTAGCTCTATGTACTTTCATGTGGTATCAGAGCTAGCTTGTAGCATGCATGTTCATTTTAGACATTTTTTTTATTAAAGTTATAAGATAAGTAATAAATCAAAATATTTGAGTTAAAACATGATTTGGACAAAAAAATTTGGTGCATGTATACCTAATGACTTCAAAATGTTTGTGGTCGAATTTCGTGATTTTAGGGATTAATTTGCTATTTATTTTTATTTTTGGCTTTTAAATCGAGTTAATATGCATATTTTATGTTAAAAGTTAACTAAAAATAGTTTCATGTTGATTCTAGCCATGAAATTTTAATATGAGCTCACATGCATGTCTTACATACTGTATGTAAAATTTCGTGACTTTTAACTTAGTATTGCATGTTTATTGATTTTTATAAGATAAAAGTCAATAATATGAAATTATAATGTTCATAAAATTGAAACGTCCTTTTATGGTCATGAAAATTTTTGGTACATTGTAAATTCTTAGTTTTATCATCGTGGTGAAATTTCGTAATTGTTTTCACTATTTTACTATACTTAATGGTTTTTATTTGATAAACCGTTAAATACAAAGTTTTTTGTTCATAAAATTAATTCAAACTTTTTTGGGAAAATATTTTTATTTTTTGGAGTTCCTGGAAATGTTCCAGAATGTACATAAATTTTTAGTTTCAAATTTGTTTGATTTTTATTTTTGTTTTGGGTTTATTTCATAAAAGTTATGATTAAACCGTTATATTTAGCAAATAAAATCAAATCGAACTAATTAATGACAAAAAAAATTAGTACGGACTATTTTTGAGTTTTAAAACAATTTAGATAATTATTTTGAATTTAATTGAGATTTAACTGTTGATGATTGTTTTTAATGGTTAAAAAAATCAATAAATCCCGTAAAATCGAGCTACAATGAGCATGAATGTGTTTAGAGCGATTTTGGCATGAATTTTGAAGCAATTTATTTTATTTATGGTTGAATGAATGTCATTTATTTAATAATTTATGCAAATTTTGTACCTAGTATGGCCTAGTTATTTTTAATCGTTATTATCCGTGATGTAAGGGATTAATGGTTTCGTAGTAATTTTTATTGCGATCTCGTATCGCCGGTTTGTAATAATTAATAATTTCATTTTATAGATTAAATGTATAATAGGAATTTGTATATTTGTATATTTGTAATTATTTATTATGGAGACCGGTGACACCCTCAAGACGGTGCCATTTTTGGAAGGCGTTCCAAGTGAAGAGGCAAGGGACCAAGGAGTTGGTTTCCGAATTTTTAATTATCTAGTTAATTTGATTATATAGGTGGTCATACTAGAATTTTTCCGTTGCTTGGTTGCTTGCTTTATTTCCGCTCATGCCAAAATCGTCATACATGCATTTTATTTTTTCCGCTATTGTCAATTCAACGTTATTCGCAATTCACCGATATATTTCACTTATAGGGAATTAATGACTAAATTGACAAGATCTCTCACATATATTAAAATTTGAGATTAGCCTTACCACTTAGTAACACCTATGAATCCCGTGTTCATTAGGGCTACCACGCTCGTGGGTCCCTTTTTACCTCGGGTAAGTAGGGTGTACGATCACAAGCCAAAATTGGATTGGACTCAATGAGATAAGCGTTATCTTGGGACTAGGAGATGGATTTAGTTGAAATCCGTCAACCAAGAGTTCTAGGGGTAGAATTAAACAAGAGATGACTTACCATTTTTTAGATAAAGGTAGCATACGATGACTATTTTTTATTTAAAGATGGGTCTTGGGATCATTTATATAATTTAATGAGGGGTCATTATATAAATGATAAACTTGTTAAAATTATCATAACAATGAATGTTTATATATTTCTTTTTGTTGTAGTAACCATATTCGGATAATGTCAACATCATGGAATACCGCAACCTTGGGTAAGGACTCATGGTTGAGGTCCGTCATGGACAAATGTGTCCTAAAAGATGATGGTAGTAACTTTGTTGAATGGGAATCAACGATAAAGAGCGCCGCGATATCCGATAACGTGCTTCGCTACTTGATCGAAGCCCCTCCCGCCGAACCCGGGTCAAGGTCGACCTCGGCGGCTCGGGCCAAATATGACCTTTATTTGAAGGTTGCCAATGACGTCAAGAATGTCTTGATTTGGTCCATCTCACCCAAACTCAAACTCCAATTGATATCTCTCAATGCTTATGGGATATTCACGAGGATAACATCTATGTTTTCGTAAGCCCCTAAAATTATGCAATATGAGGCGGCTACAAAATTCTTTGAGACTAAGCTCCAAAAGAGCCAAAAGGTTGCCCCACACGTGCTGAAAATGGTTGAGCATGCCGACACCTTAGAGCGTCTAGGGTGCAAGATTCTTAAGGAGCTAGTGGTGGGTAGAATCATTCATTCACTCACACCAAAGTTCACCGACTTTAGGGTGAACTACAACATGAACAACATGGAAAAGAGTTTCCATAAACTCCATGCACTCCTCACCCAAGCGGAGAGGGACATGGAGGCTAGTGGTAGTGAAACCAAGGATGTTCTTTCAATGAAATTGAAGAACATGAACCTTGGAGTGAAGAAGGACAAAGGAAAGGGTAATACTCTTTTGAAGAAAATTGGCAAGGGAAAGGGCAAAGTCTTTTTGAATCCCAAGCCCAAAGTCAACAAACACGCGGACGCGGATTGCTGTTATTCTAATGGCAAAGGGCATTGGAAACACAATTGCCCCAAATACTTGAAAGACAAGAAAGACGGTTGTGTGACAACGTCAGGTAAAATTCTTTCGTCACTCTATATGATAGATATTAACTTTGCTAGTACATCTTCTTGGGTATTTGATACCAGTTGTGGTTCTCACCTTTGTAATCATGTACATGGGCTGAAGAACGCGCGAGCACTAGCTAAGGGTGATGTGGACTTGCGCCTGGGAAATGGAGCTAAGGTAGACGCAGTTTCCGTGGGCACGTACGTTCTTCTTTTGCCTAATGGTTTAGAGTTGTATTTAGATAATTGCTATTATGTACAACCTCTTACCAAGAACATTATCCCCATTTTTCGTGTTAGACATGGAAGGTTTTTCTTTTTGGATTAAGAACAATCGTTGTACTTTTTCGTTTAATGAAATGATTTAGGGCGAGGCCATTTATATTGGAGGTATTTATGTTCTAGATATTGCAAAAGAGGTCTATCATGTATAAAAAAAGAGGCTTAAAACGGGTGAAGCTAATCAATCATACCTTTGGCATTGTCGTTTAGGGCACATAAACGAACGACGCATAAAGAGACTTGTTTTATCTAAAGTACTCAAACCATTCGATTACGAATCTTATGGTGTATGCGAATCTTGTCTTCTAGGCAAGATGACTCGTGTTCCTTTTACGGGAAAATGACACGAGCAAGTGAAGTATTAAGCCTTATACATAAGGATGTGTGTGGCCCAATGACTATAATGTGTTACTTTTTGAAAGTAACGAACCTACTACCTACAAAGCAGCCATTTCTAGTCCCGACTCAAAGCTATGGCTAGGAGCCATGCGATCCGAAATAGATTCTATGTACGACAATCAAGTATGGGACTTGGTTGATTTACCTAAGGAGGTAAGACATCTTCAGTTTAAGTGGATCTATAAGATCAAAAGCGGCATAGATAAACATAATGATGTTTACAAAGCTAGATTGGTGGCAAAAGATTTCACCCAAGTTCATGGTCTTCACTATGACGAAACCTTTGCCCCAGTCGCTATGCTTCGATCCATAAGAATTATCTTAGCGGTTGCCGCATTTCATAATTATCAGATTTGGCAAATGGATGTCAAAACCGCCTTCTTAAATGGGGTTCTAGAAGAGGAAGTGTATATGACACAACTTGAAGGTTTTGTGGATCCATCAAACCCTAAGAAGGTACGCAAACTTAAGAGATCCATCTATGGTCTTAAACAAGCATCCAGGAGTTGGAATCATCGTTTCTATCATGTAATTAAACAAAATGGTTTCACTCAAAGTGTCGAGGACCCATGTGTATACATGAAGTTTAGTGGGAGCAAAGTAAATTTTTCTGTCCTGTATGTAGATGACATACTATTAATTGGGAATGATATACCAATGCTCACTTACGTGAAGGAGTGGCTAGGAATTCATTTCCAAATGAAAGACTTAGGAGAGGCCCATCGCATCTTAGGTATCCGGATCTATATGGATAGATCTAGAAGGATACTAGCATTAAGTCAAGAAACTTATATTGATAAAATTCTTGATCGGTTCAACATGAAAGACTCTAAGAAAGGCTTTCTTCCTATGGGTAGTGGGATCACTTTGAGCAAGTAAGAGTGCCCTACCAAACTCGAGGATATTGAACGCATGAAATTGATCCCTTACGCATCCGCTGTTGGATCAATCATGTATGCTATAATGTGCACTCGTCCCGATGTTGCATATACCTTGAGCATGACAAGTCGTTACCAAGCAAATCCAGGTGAGAGTCACTGGATAGCCGTAAAGAACATCCTTAAGTACTTGAGAAGGACCAAGGATTCGTTCTTAGTGTTTGGAGGTGAGACTGAGTTGCGTGTAAAGGGTTACACGGATGCCAGTTTCCAGACAGATAGGGATGATATGAAATCCCAATCCTGCTATGTTTATATGATGAATGAAGGAGCTGTTTGCTGGAATAGTTTCAAGCAAAGCGTTACAGCGAATTCTACAACAGAAGCAGAGTACCTTGCAGCATCTAAAGCTGCAAAAGAAGCTGTGTGGATTCGGCAATTTTTGGAAGGACTAGTTGTAGTCCCTACTGACAAAGATCCTATCACGATTTATTGTGATAACAGTGGGGCTATCTTTCAAGCTAAAGAGCCCAAGTCTAGTAATAAGTCTAGACATGTACTTAGGAAATATTATGTAATTAGAGATTACGTGGATAGAAAGGAAATTGACATTTGTAAGGTTGGGACAGATGATAACATTGTTGATCCTTTAACCAAGCCTTTATCAAAGGCGAAGCATGATGGTCATATCGTCACAATGGGATTAAGACGAGTACCAGAATTCCTTTGTTCGAGTTTTATTATAAACTCTTTTATTTATTGTAATAATTGAATGTTGTATTAATTATTTCATATATGATAATTGCATTCATTGGTCGAGTTTTAATATAAACTCTTTTATTTAGTTTGACTAAATTTAATACTTTGTTTATCCGAATAAATTGTAAGACAATGTTGGACCCTATTCAAGTGAATAGGACGAACTTAGTGTTTTTTCCCTAGTTACTCAATGAGGTGACGTCTCGAAGTGACTAGATTGTAAGTCGATCGATGGTTGGTTCAGCACCATAAGGTCATCGAGATGACTGGTCGATTACATAGAAAGACTGTGAAGCATGAGCTAGGGGAGCAACCTCCTTTGACAATCCAGTTCAGGCAACAACCAACAAGCACAGCCATGTTCAGTCCAAGGCAGACCAAGTCCAAACAACAGAGTTTTCAGAAGCAACAAAAGGCAACCATGTCCAAGCAACACACAGTCCAGCCATAACACCTTCAAGAGCTCATGATCAAGCAACAACAGCATCAACATAAGCAATGCCAACCAGAGTAACAATGTCCCAAGCCAGCAACAACCAGAAGAACCCCACAGATACCAGCAGCAGTTCTAGACCAGATATCCTACAACAACTGTCCAAGGAAGGGCTCCAACTCCTTTTCCCATCAAGTTGAGACCCTTGGCTACCAAAAAGTCCAAGAGACGTTTTCCAGATTATCCCTAGAAGTCCAAGAAAAATAGCCCACAAGTTGATGAGTCACTGTGAGAGCCAGGCAGGTTTCAAGACCAAGGAATAAGCAAAGGCATTTTACTTTTTGTGTGACCCTCAATAGCAATTAATAAGGATGTTGGGAAGGTCGTAGCAGTCCCTCTCAAGGTTCCATTTGAAGCAACAAACAGCCAAGACAAGCCCCTCAACAATCTACACTGCATCACCATTTTAGGAAAGGGACAAGGATGCTTTTTCTGTCACTTTTCTGAAGTTGTTTGCAGTCTGTTTAGCTCGTCTTATTAGTAGACTTTTGTATCTGTTTTGTTGTTATTTCAAGGCTCATTTCAAGCCCTTAGATGTAGCTTTATGTTGTGCGGTAGAGATCCCATGTAATGCTCTATATAAAGAGCCTTTTGATGTAAACAAAGACTCAGAATGCTTGAATGAAAAAATCAGAGTTCTTACTCTTTCTTTGTTAACCCGTGCCAGTCTTGGTTAGCTCAAAACCTTCAACAAACTTGTGCTAGTCTTAGTTTGTTGGCCTAAGTTAGAGTCATTCACTGGTGCTTGTCTTAGTGAGTGAGTTTGGCTTAGGATTCACTGCATTTAGAGCTACCTGTGCTTGTCTTGGTAGTCCTGAATACAGGGTTTGTTTATCTTGTTCTTATCTTGTGTTGTGCGCCTTCTATTCTTGTCTTAACCCCTAGTTTGGTGTATCAAATTGGTCATCAGAGCTTAGGTTTATTTCTACTGTGAGTTCATCTAACCAAACTACATTCAAAAAATACAAAAATAGCCCAATGAGTGAAGAGAGATTGGTAGGAGTAGAAGCAAGGATGGAGGACCTGGCATGGGTTGTAACCACTCTAACCAGAGCCCTGGATCAGGTAATAGGCAACCAGTTGTTTGCTGGAGGAAGAGGCAGAGGTCGAGGGAGAGGCCTAGGTCCACGAGGAGGCAAGGTCAGACCACCTGAAGAGGAGGAACCTTCAGACTCAGATGAATCCACAAGGAGCAGAGCTTCAGGGCGTGGCCTCACTGATAAACACCTCAAGGTAGACATTCCTGAGTTTTCTGGTAGCTTAAATCCTGATGATTTGTTAGAATGGCTTAGGGATATAGAGAGAGTCTTTGAATATAAAGGGTACAATGATGCTAAAGCCTTTAAAGTAGCTATTCTGAAACTGAAAGGGTATGCTTCCCTGTGGTATGAAACCATGAAGAGTCTAAGGGCTAGGGAGGGTAAGGAACCCATCAAATCTTGGTCTAAGTTGAAGAAAAAAATGTTGAACAAGTTTGTTGCTAAGGATTATACCCAGGACTTGTTCATCAAGCTGTACAAACTGAAACAAAATGAAAAGTCTGTTGAGTCATATCTGAGAGAGTTTGAGCAGCTTACCCTTCAATGTGACATTACTGAGAAACTTGAACAAAGGATTGCTAGATTCCTAGAAGGTCTAAGTCCAGGCATTGCTAACAAGGTTAGAATGCAGCCCCTATGGTCCTTTGAAGATGTGGTTAACCTGTCCCTTAGGGTTGAGAAAATGGGGAAAGAAATAACCAAACCTTTCACCAAACCTGCTATGACTAAACCTTATGCTGGGATCAGAATTGAGGAAGGTCCTAGGACTCCTGTAACTATTAATAGGAACCCCTTGGACAAGGGTAAGGCCCCTGTGGGACAACAACCTACCCTCACTCCTTCAGAAGAGAAAGGAAAATGCTATCAGTGTCAAGGATATGGCCATTTTAAGAGGGATTGTCTTTCAAGAAGAGCCTTGACTGCAGTAGAAGTCATGGAGTGGGAGAAGGAAGGACTCATTGAGTATGAGTAGGAGGAGGAAGTAGGAGAGCAGGAAGAGGAAAGTGATGCCCCTTTGGTAGTAGCCCCACCAGACACTAGTCATAGTCTTGTTCTTTGGAGGGTTATGCATTCCCAGCATCAACCTCTAGAGGAAGACCAGAGATCTTTAATTTTTAGGAGCAGGTGTACTATTCAAGGGAAGGTCTGCAATGTGATCATAGATGGGGGCAATTGTACCAATGTAGCCTCAGTTACCCTGGTTAACAAGCTTGGCTTGGAGACCACACCCCACCCAAGTCCTTATAAACTCAGATGGTTGAACAAGGGTGCTGAAGTAAGAGTTGATCAACAGTGTTTAGTATCTTTCTCTATTGGAGGCACCTACTGTTGGAGCAAGTGTCCTCCACAATAGTGCATTTATATTATAAATCTCATTTTGGAATATTAGTGGGATGACTAGTATTTTGATACTGCACGTCAGTTGATTAACGTAAATCGATAACGGTCAACTGACTAGAGTTAGACGTTATTGTCGTATGACGGCGGTAATCAACTGACCCCTTTCGGTCACACCTATAGGATGAGACCCAAACAGAAATCTAATTATTTGTATACGATACATATTAATTAGTACTTTATATATATATATTTGATATATGTTTAGTTACGAGAGTTAATTATTGGAAATTGAGTTATGAACTCATTCCGGATAAGTTTATTAGTCAATTATACGATAATTGACTGAATAAATTTTACGTCTTATTTTAATACGATTAAATAAGATTTAATTTAATGATTAATAGTTAATTCATTAAATTAGTTGAGGTTATGCATATACTTTGAGGTAGAGGTGATTAGTTAATTATATTTACAAGGAGTTGTAAAATAATCTAACTAGGCATTGTGGGACCCATTATATATTGATATAATGATAAATATCACTTAAAAGTTAAATGTATATTATTTATTAATTTGAGTCATATAATTGTTATATGATCAAATTAACCCTTAATTATACAAGATAATTAAACATATGATTATAAGTATTTGTGGGACAAATATCAAAAATCAAAATAGACCACATGACACTAGTGGGTGCCGAAAATATGGTAGTGTATAACATGATGATTGTTGTTTCTTGTATTACACTACATCATGTGATCATGTCATGTTTATGACACATGATCATGGTCTTATTCACTACTACACTCAAAGTAATTGCATGAGATTATTTTAAGCAAAATAAGGGCCACCAAGGGCTCTCTTGGCCGGACCATAGTGTCCTTAAATGGACAATTTTGTTGTTCATTCTTTTACTTACTTGTTCATTCTTATTTTGCATGTACATCTCACTAAAATCCTCATCTCTCTAAAACCTCTCAAACACTAATATTTCCTATTACTAGAGTAGTAATAAAATTTAATATTAGTTCATCTTTTCACTTGTGTTTTCTAGTCAAAAACTAAGTGATTAGTTTGGGTTCTCTCTTGGGTGCATCTCAAAGGAGGTCTTCTAATTTGAAGATTACAAGGAGGATCATCTTTTTCTTTCTAGCACAAGAACAACAAGAAAGGTGTTTCTTGTTGTGCCCATATAAACCGAAATTTCCCAATGTAAGGAAATTTCTTCTTACTTTTTATTATGCATTTTAATTTGCATGCATGTTACATAGATCTTTATTAAACACTAAATTAACAAGTAATTTAGTAACTAATTAGAGGAGTCTAATTAGGGTCTATGAACTTTCATGTGGTATCAGAGCTAGCTTGTAGCATGCATGTTGATTTTGAGCATTAAAATCGGGTTATACGATAACTTGAGTAAAATCGAAAATTTATGTTAAAAATGGTTTTCACGAAATTTTCTGATTTGCATGCATACCTACTGACCTCAAAATGTTTGTGGTCAAATTTGGTGAATTTACGAATTATTTTGCTATTTATTTTGATATATGGCCTTTATTATCGAGTTAGCATGCGGTTTTATGTTAAAAGTTAACTAAAATTAGTTGCATGTTGATTCTGGCCTTAAATTTTTAATATGTTCTCACATGCATGGTGTACATATTGTATGTAATTTTTCGTGACATTTAGTCATGTATTGCATGGTTATTGATTTTTATTGGATAAAAATCGATTTAAAGGAGTTATTTTGTTCTTAAAATTGAAACGAGACTTTCTGGAGTTCAAAATTTTTTTACATTTTAAAATATTATTTATATCATCCTGGTAAAATTTTAAAATTTGTTTCATCATTTTACTATTTTAGTTGGTTTTTATTTGATAAAAACCGATTCTTATAAAGCTATTTGTTCATAAAATCATTTCAATTTTTTTGGGCAAATGTTTTTTGTTCTTGAGGTTCCTGGAAGTGTTCCAGTATGTACAAATATTTTTGTTTCAATTTTAATGATTTTTCATTTTTATTTTGGGTTTAATTCATAAAAGTTATGATTAAACCTCTTTAAATAGCAAATGCGATCAAATCAAACTAATTAAAAACAAGTAAAATTAGTGGGGACTAATTTTGAGTTCTAAATCAGTTTAGATAATTATTTTGAGCTTAAATACGATTTAAGTGTTGATTATTGATTTTTAGTAGATAAAATCGATAAAATTCGTAAAAACCGAGCTAGAATGAACATGACAAGTGTTGAGGGTAATTTTGGCATGATTTTACAGCATTTTTATTTATGTTGTTGAATGAATGAATGTCATTTATTTATTTTATTGCAAGTTGTACCTAGTATGGCCTAGATTATTTTTAATCGGTATTACCCGTAATGTAAGGGAATACCGATTTGGTTGTAATTTATTGCGATTTCGTATCGCCGTTTTGTAATAATTAATAATTTCATTTTATAGATCAAATGTATAATAGGAATTTGCTATGTATTCATTTGTATTTTTGTAATTATTTATTGTGAAGACGGTGATTCCCAAAGTCGGTGTTCCAAAAGACGGTGCCATATTGGAAAGGCGTTCCAAGAAGAGGCAAGGGACCAAGGAGTTGGTTTCCGATTTGTAATCATCTAGTTAATTAGATTAGCTAGGTGGCCATACTAGGATTTAATTTGATTGCTTGCTTTATTTTTTCCGCACATGCCAAAATCACCAACATGCATTTTATTTATCGATTGTCAATTCAACGTTATTCAAAATTCACCGACTTAGTTCACTTATAGGGAATTAATAACTAAAATTGGCAAGACCTCTCACATAACTTAAAAAGGAATTGAGATTTAGCCTTACCAATTGAAGCACCTATGAACCCCGTGTTCATTAGGACAACCACAACGTGGACCTTTTTACCTCGGGTAAGTAGGGTGATACGATCACACGCCTAAATTGGGTTGGACTCAACAAGATAAGCGTTATCTTGGGACTAGGAGATGGGTTTAGTTGAAATCCGTCGACCGAGAGTTCTAGGAGTAGAATTAGTCAAAAGTTGACTTACCGTCTTTTACATAAAAGTTGCATAACATGTTCTTTTGTCTAAAATGCGGGTCTCGGAATCGCTTATATAATTTCGTGAGGGGTCATTATATGAGTGACTTGTTTAAATTGGTTATACAAGTAAAATTGATTAAAACAATGAATGTTAATATTTCCTAATTTTGTTGTAGTTATTCATAATTCGCAATGGCAAACAATAACAACACCGTTCAACTAGGAAAAGACTCATGGCTAAGGTCCGTTATGGACAAATGCATCTTAAAAGACGATGGAACTAATTTCGTCGAGTGGGAGCAAACGATCAAGAGCGCGGCGTTATCGGATAACGTTTTGCGCTACTTGACCGAGGCACCTCCCAATGAACCCGGCCCAAGAGCCACTAATGCGGCCAAAGCCGCCTATGAGGAATACCTTAAGGTAGCAAACGACGTCAAGATGGTCTTGATTTGGTCGATGTCCTCAACCTTAAGCAACAATACATCACCCTTGGAGCATATGAGATATTCTCTAGGGTGACATTGGCTTTTTCTCAATCACCCGAGATTCGCCAATACAATGCTATGACTCGGCTTTTTGAAGCCAAGCTAGAGAAGGGCCAAAAGGTTGGTCCACATGTGCTTAAGATGGTGGAACATGTTGACACTCTAGATCGTCTAGGGGTCAAAATTCCTAAGAAGCTTGCGGTTGGCCGCATCCTTCACTCACTTCCTCCAAAGTTTGCCCAAACTAGGGCAAACTATAACATGCATGGCATGGATAAGAGCTTTCACGAGCTCCATGCTCTCCTTACCCAAGTCGAAAGGGATATGGAAGCAAGTGGGAGTGAGCAAAAGGATGTTCTTACAATGAGATTGAAGAACTTGAAGCTAGGGGTTCAAAAGGGGAAGAGAAAAGCCAAAGCCCAATTTAAGAAGCAAGGAAAAGGAAAGGGCAAAGCTATTATGTATAGCAATGCCAAGGCTAAGGGTAAGAAGCACGCTGAAGCCGAATGCTTTTATTGTAAAGGCAAGGGACATTGGAAACGCAATTGTCCCAAGTATTTGATACTGGATGCCCAATGTCCCAAGTATTTGAAGGATAAGAAGGACGGATGTGTGACACCGTCAGGTATAATCCTCTCTTCTCTCTATATGATAGATATTAACTATGCTTGCACTTCCACTTGGGTATTTGATACTGGATGTGGTTCTCACCTTTGTAATCACTTGCAGGGGCTGAAGGACGTGCGAGCACTAGCCAAGGGTGATGTGGACCTACGAATGGGGAATGGAGCAAGAGTTGCCGCCGTCTCCGTAGGAACTTATGTATTAACCTTAGCTAGTGGTCTTGAGTTGTATTTAAATAATTGTTATTTTGTACCCTCCTTGACTAAGAACATTATCTCCATTTCCGTACTTGATGCGGAGGGTTTCTCTTTTGTAATCAAGAACAATAGTTGTTCATTTTCTTTTAATGATGTGTTTTATGGTAAAGCCATCTCTATTGGAGGCATTTATGTTCTTGATAATGTTAATGAAATATATCATATCGAAAGCAAGAAGCTCAAATTAGGTGAACCTAATCAATCATACCTTTGGCATTGTCGTTTAGGTCATATAAACGAACGACGCATAAAGAGACTTGTTTCAACGAAACTTCTCAAACCATTTGATTATGAATCTTATGGTGAATGCGAATCTTGTCTTTTGGGCAAGATGACTCGTGCTCCTTTTACGGGAAAAGGGACACGAGCAAGTGAAGTATTAGGCCTTATACATACCGATGTATGTGGCCCAATGACTCTCCAAGCTAGAGGTGGTTACAAGTACTTCATTACTTTTACCGACGATTTGAGTAGATATGGATACGTCTACTTAATGAGGCATAAGAGTGAAGCTTTTGAAAAGTTCAAAGAGTTTCAACATGAAGTGGAAAACCAATTGAATAAGAAGATAAAAACCCTACGATCCGATCGTGGTGGTGAATATCTAAATTATGAATTTGATTCACACCTAAAAGATTGTGGTATAGTATCACAATGGACTCCTCCTGGAACACCTCAATTAAATGGTGTGTCTGAAAGGAGAAACCGAACTTTATTAGATATGGTTCGGTCGATGATGAGTCTTACAGAGCTTCCTGACTCGTTTTGGGGATTTGCCATCTTAACCGCAATATTTTCACTAAATCGTAGCCCGACTAAAGCAGCCAATAAAACTCCATATGAGATATGGAAAGGAAAGGTTCCTTATTTGTCGTTTATGAAAATTTGGGGTTGCGAGGCGTTTGTTCATGAGAAGTCTAATGACAAGCTCGCACCCAGATCCGACAAATGTTATTTTGTAGGATATCCTAAGGAGACTCGTGGATATTACTTCTACAACCGTCATGAGGACAAAGTGTTTGTGTCTCGTGATGCTGTCTTTCTAGAAAGCGATTTCGTTTCTAAAAGGCAGAGTGGGAGAAAATTCGAACTTGACGAAGTTCGAGAGCCACAAACCGAAAATGAAGTGGAGGAAAACGTTCCCTCCTCGTCTGAAACGGTTATTGTCCCTAGAAGGTCAGGTAGAATTAGTTATCAACCTGATCGTTACCTCGGATGTATCGAGGGAGATGGTGATTTATTACTTTTTGAAAGTGATGAACCCACAACCTACAAGTCGGCCGTTTCTAGTCCCGACGCCAAGCATTGGCTAGAGGCCATGCAATCCGAAATGGATTCTATGTACGAAAATCAAGTATGGGACTTGGTAGACTTACCTGAGAAGGTGCGACCTCTTCAGTGCAAGTGGATCCACAAGATCAAGAATGGCATAGATGGACATAATGATATCTACAAAGCTAGATTGGTGGCAAAAGGCTTCACTCAAGTTCATGGTTTACACTATGACGAAACTTTTGCCCCAGTCGCTATTCTTCGATCCATTAGGATTCTCTTAGCGGTTGCCGCATTTTATAACTATGAAATTTGGCAAATGGATGTCAAAACCGCCTTCTTGAATGGGATTCTAGAAGAGGAAGTGTACATGACACAACCTGAAGGTTTTGAGGATGAATCCAACCCTAAGAAGGTATGCAAACTTAAGAGATCCATTTATGGTCTTAAGCAAGCATCAAGGAGTTGGAATCATCGCTTCGATCATGTAATTAAACAAAATGGATTCACTCGACGTGTCGAGGAACCATGTTTATACATGAAGTTTAGTGGGAGCAAAGTTACTTTCCTTATCTTGTATGTGGATGACATACTTCTCATTGGGAATGACATACCAATGCTTAATTCTACCAAGGAGTGGCTTGGGAAACATTTCCAGATGAAGGATTTGGGAGAGCCACAACGCATTTTGAGTATCCGGATCTATAGAGATAGATCCAAGAGGATACTAGCATTAAGTCAAGAAGCTTATATAGATAAGATTCTTGATCGGTTCAAAATGAAAGACTCTAAGAGAGGCTTTCTTCCAATAGGTCATGATATCACTCTGAGTAAATCCCAGAGTCCTACCGTCACCGAGGAGATTGAACGCATGAAGTTGATCCCTTATGCTTCAGCAGTTGGGGCAATCATGTATGCTATGATGTGCACTCGCCCTGACGTCGCCTATGCTTTGAGCATGACGAGTCGTTATCAAGCCAATCCAGGTGAGAGCCACTGGATAGCCGTAAAGAACATCCTTAAGTACTTACGAAGGACTAAAGATTCGTTCTTGGTGTTTGGAGGAGAGACTGAGTTGCGTGTAAAGGGTTACACGGACGCTAGTTTCAAAACTGATAGGGATGATTTAAAATCCCAATCCGGCTATGTCTTTATGTTGAATGGAGGAGCCGTTTGCTGGAAGAGCTTCAAGCAAAGCGTGACTGCGGATTCTACGACAGAAGCTGAGTACCTCGCGGCATCAGAGGCTGCAAAGGAAGCTGTGTGGATTCGGCAGTTCTTGGAAGGACTAGGAGTAGTCCCTACTGCCACAGATCCCAGCACGATGTATTGTGATAACAGTGGGGCTATCTTTCAAGCAAAGGAGCCCAAGTCTAGTAACAAGTCTAGACATGTACTTAGGAAATACCATGTAATTAGAGATTACGTGGAGAGGAAGGAAATAGATGTATGTAAGGTTGGGACAGACGAGAACATCGCTGATCCTCTAACCAAGCCTCTTACAAAGGCTAAACATGACAGTCATGTCGTCTCGATGGGATTAAGACGAGTTCCTGAATTCCTCTAGATTATGTGATATGTAATAATTGAATGTTGTATCAATGTTTACATATATGATAATTGCATTCATTGTTCGAGTTTTATATGAACTCTTTTATTTAGTATTGACCAAATTTATTACTTTGTTTTGTCCGAATTGGTTATAATAAAGGTTGAACTCAATTCAAGTGAACATGATGAACTTAGTAATTGTCCCTAGTCATTTGCATAAGGTGACGTCTCGAAATGACTAGATTGTAAGTCGATCGATGGTTGGTTCAGCACCATGGAGTCATGGAGATGACTGATCGTTTACATAGACAGACTGTAGAGACACTCTGTCGGACAGTGACCATGATAGAGTCCCTTATAAAATTGTTGAAGCCTGGTCGTGGCGGGGATTTCTATTATATTCCTATGAGTCGATTCTTTAGACTGGCGACCATTTACCTGAGTCGGTGTATTTTCCGATTGACTTTGGTTTTTGTCCTAGGTCGTGCCGTGAAAGGAGGCCGATGGGCATCTACTGGGTCATGGTGATTTGCATTATACAGTGTAAGTTGGGTCAACAGGAATTGTCCACCCACGTTGGGTATTAACATCTTCGGGCCACTCGAGGAGTCGTGACTGGAAATGCGTGGCCACGCTCGGAAGAGATCTATGGTAGATTTTCCGGTCAGACAGTTACTCTCCAGATCGAGAAAACCACTCAATTTATTTTCCAATCGCAAGTGCGACCTGAAAGACACCTTGCGATGAGTGGGAGGATGTGACGCAAAAGTGACAAGAGAATTGGTAGCACAAACTTGTCAAGACAAGTGGGAGATATTGTGGGAGTAGGAGTCCTCCGCAATAGTGTGGCTACATGCACAACTTGTATCGGACAAGTGGGAGTTGTTGGAGCAAGTGTCCTCCACAATAGTGCATTTATATTATAAATCTCATTTTGGAATATTAGTGGGATGACTAGTATTTTGATACTCCACGTCAGTTGATTAACGTAAATCGATAACGGCCAGCTGACTAGAGTTAGACGTTATTGTCGTATGACGGCGGTAATCAACTGACCCCCTTCGGTCACACCTATAGGATGAGACCCAAACATAAATCTAATTATTTGTATACGATACATATTAATTAGTACTTTATATATATATTTGATATATGTTTAGTTACGAGAGTTAATTATTGGAAATTGAGTTATGAACTCATTCCGGATAAATTTATTAGTCAATTATACGATAATTGACTGAATAAATTTTACGTCTTATTTCAATACGATTGAATAAGATGTAATGATTAATAGTTAATTCATTAAAATAGTTGAGGTTATGCATATACTTTTGACCGGGTAGAGGTGATTAGGTCATTATATTTACAAGTGAGTTGTAATAATAATCCTAACTAGGCATTGTGGGAACCAATTATATATTGATATTATGATATGATATCACTTAAAAGTAAGTGTATATTATTTATAATTGAGTCAATAATTGTTATAAGATCAAATTAACCTTAATTATACAAGATAATTAAACATATGATTATAAGTATTTGTGGGACAAATATCAAAAATCAAAATAGACCACATGACACTAGTGGGTGCCGAAAATATGGTAGTGTATAACATGATGATTGTTGTTTCTTGTATTACACTACATCATGTGATCATGTCATGTTTATGACACATGATCATGGTCTTATTTACTACTACACTCAAAGTAATTGCATGAGATTATTTTAAGCAAAATAAGGGCCACCAAGGGCTCTCTTGGCCGGACCATAGTGTCCTTAAATGGACAATTTTGTTGTTCATTCTTTTACTTACTTGTTCATTCTTATTTTGCATGTACATCTCACTAAAATCCTCATCTCTCTAAAACCTCTCAAACACTAATATTTCCTATTACTAGAGTAGTAATAAAATTTAATATTAGTTCATCTTTTCACTTGTGTTTTCTAGTCAAAAACTAAGTGATTAGTTTGGGTTCTCTCTTGGGTGCATCTCAAAGGAGGTCTTCTAATTTGAAGATTACAAGGAGGATCATCTTTTTCTTTCTAGCACAAGAACAACAAGAAAGGTGTTTCTTGTTGTGCCCCTATAAACCGAAATTTCCCAATGTAAGGAAATTTCTTCTTACTTTTTATTATGCATTTTAATTTGCATGCATGTTACATAGATCTTTATTAAACACTAAATTAACAAGTAATTTAGTAACTAATTAGAGGAGTCTAATTAGGGTCTATGAACTTTCACCTACAAGGATGAGGTGACTTGTGATGTAGTGCCTATGGATGCATGCCATTTACTGCTGGGGAGACCATGGGAGTTTGATAAAGATGCCCTGCACAAAGGGAAGAGCAATGTGTACACTTTTAGGCATGGGAGTCAGAGGATAGTCCTTACACCTTTGCCTCCAAACACTAGGGACTATGGTAGCCCTAGCACCAGTGAATCCAAGGAGGTTCTTTTCCTTACAGAGGCAGCCATGCTCAGGGAAGTGGAACAAGAACAACCTGTGTATTTTCTCTTGTCCAAACAGGTTGAGGAACCAGTTGAGGTTCCCCCAGAGGTAAAGGAGCTGATCAATGAGCATGAGGAAGTATTTCCAGAAGAACTACCATCAAGACTTCCTCCTCTAAGGGGCATAGAGCACCAAATAGACCTCATTCCAGGTGCCATGCTACCTAACAGGCCAGCATACATGAGTGACCCTAAGTCCACCCTAGAATTGCAGAGGCAGGTAGAGGAGCTAATGTCCAAGGTATTTGTCAGGGAATCCTTAAGTCCTTGTGCAGTGCATGCCCTCCTAGTCCCTAAGAAGGACGGTTCATGGAGAATGTGTATTGACAGCAGGGCCATTAACAATATCACTGTCAAATACAGGTTCGCCATTCCAAGGCTGGATGACATGTTGGATGAGTTAAGTGGAGCCAGGCTATTTTCCAAAATAGATCTTAGACAAGGTTACCACCATGTAAGAATCAGGGAGGGGGATGAATGGAAAACAGCATTTAAAACCAAGCATGGGCTTTATGAGTGGCTGGTGATGCCATTTGGTCTCTCCAATGCTCCTAGCACATTCATGATACTTATAACTGAAGTTCTGAGGCCTTTCATAGGCCATTTCATTGTGGACTACTTTGATGATATCCTGGTCTATAGCACGGGCAAATCTGAACATCTGAACCATTTAAAGTTGTTGTTTCTGAAACTGAGAGAGCATAAGCTCTTTGGGAAAATGGAGAAGTGTACTTTCATGACTGAGGAGGTCAAGTTCTTGGGGTATGTCATCTCTGCCAGGGGGATATCTGTGGATCAGGAGAAGATTGCAACCATCAAATCTTGGCCTACTCCCAAGAATATCACAGAGGTTAGGGGCTTTCATGGCCTAGACTCCTTTTATAGAAGGTTTATACAGGGATTCAGCACTATCATGGTGCCTGTAACAGAAGGGATGAAGAAGGGTGAGTTCAAGTGGACTGAGCAGGCACAAGCAGCCTTTGAGCTCATCAAGAAGAAGCTGTGTGAGGCACCTATACTAGCTCTACCTGATTTTGATCAGTTGTTTGAGGTGGAGTGTGATGCAAGTGGGGTAGGAATTGGAGCAGTGCTCATTCAAGGAAGGAATCATGTAGCTTTTTTCAGTGAGAAACTCAATGGGGCTAAGCTCAACTACTCCACATATGACAAGGAGTTTTATGCCTTGGTGAGAGCCCTCATGTACTGGAGCCATTATCTCAAACCCAAGCCTTTTGTACTTCACTCTGATCATGAGGCCCTGAAATACATAAATGGCCAACACAAGCTCAGTGCCAGACATGCAAAATGGGTTGAATACCTTCAGTCCTTTAATTTCTCAAGCAAATACAAAGAAAGAAAGTCAAATGTGGTAGCAGATGCCCTGTCTTGAAGACATTCCATGCTGGTGACAATCCAACAAAAGGTGCTAGGTTTTGAGTTTATGAAAGAACTTTATCAGGATGACCCTAATTTCATGGAGGACTGGCTGTCCTTGCAGAGCAATCATAGTGCAAAAGAAACCAAGTATCAGCTGTAGGAAGGTTACATGTTTAAGGGGAACAAACTGTGTGTCCCTAGGGGCTCATATAAGGATCTGTTGGTGAAGGAAGTCCACTCTAATGGACTACCAGGACATTTAAGGGTGCAGAAGACCTTGGATATCCTGCAAGATCAATTTTACTGGCCTAGGATGGAAGGGGATGTTCAAGCTGTCCTTAGGAGGTGTTCCACTTGCCAAAAGGCAAAGAATTCCTTCCAAGCAGGACCTTACACACCACTACCTGTACCTGACAAGCCTTGGGTAGACATCAGCATGGATTTCATTGTTGCTCTGCCCAGGACTCCTAGGGGAAAGGATTCCATCATGGTTGTGGTTGACAGATTCAGCAAAATGGCTCACTTTGTGCCATGTAAGAAGATTGAGGATGCATCAGGGGTTGCTGAGCTTTACTTCAAAGAGGTGGTCAAACTACATGGGGTGCCTAGATCAATTGTTTTAGACAGGGATACAAAGTTTATGAGTTACTTCTGGAAGACCCTGTGGAAGCTCTTAAACACTAGGCTGCTCTTCAGCACATCCCACCACCCCCAAACAGATGGACAAACAGAAATCACCAACAAAACCCTGGGAAGAATACTAAGGTGCATTGTGAAGAAGTCACTAGGGGATTGGGATCTCAAGCTAGCCCAGGCAGAATTTGCCTTCAATAGGGCCCCTTCATCAAGCACTGGCCACAGCCCCTTTGAGGTAGTCTATGGTAGCAACCCACTCATGCCCATAGAATTGTCCAATGTGCCTAAAAAAATACTGAACTATGATGCCAAGAAGAGGGTGAAACAGATGCTCAGGTTGCATGAGCAGGTTAAAAGGAACATAGAGAAGACTAATGAGCAATACAAAATCAAAGCCAAGGTGCCAAGAGGAAAGAAGGAGTTTCAGGCAGGTGACCTGGTGTGGTTACACCTTAGAAAAGAAAGGTTCCCTAGCAAAAGAAAGAACAAACTCATGCCTAGAGCAGAAGGACCATTTGAAATCATAGAGAAGGTGGGAGCCAATGCTTACAAGGTAGATTTGCTAGGAGAGTATGGAGTTCATGGTACATTTAACATAGGAGACCTTAGCCCCTACTATGACAGTGAAGAGGAGAACCCTGAGGATTTGATGCTCAAATCCTTCCAACCAGGGGAGGATGAAGCAGGAGCTAGGGGAGAAACCTCCTTTGACAATCCAGCTCACGAAACAACCAACAAGCACAGCCATGTTCAGTCCAAGGCAGACCAAGTCCAAACAACAGAGTTTTCAGAAGCAACAAAAGGCAACCATGTCCAAGCAACACACAGTCCAGCCATAACACCTTCAAGAGCTCATGATCAAGCAACAACAGCATCAACACAAGCAATGCCAACCAGAGTAACAAGGTCCCAAGCCAGCAACAACTAGAAGAACCCCACAGATACCAGCGGCATTTCTAGACCAGATATCCTACAACAACTGTCCAAGCAAGGGCTCCAACTCCTTTTCCCATCAAGTTGAGACCCTTGGCTACCAAAAAGTCCAAGAGAAGTTTTCCAGATTATCCCTAGAAGTCCAAGAAAAACAGCCCACAAGTTGATGAGTCACTGTGAGAGCCAGGCAGGTTTCAAGACCAAGGAATGAGCAAAGGCATTTTACTTTTTGTGTGACCCTCAGTAGAAATTAATAAGGATGTTGGGAAGGTCATAGCAGTCCCTCTTAAGGTTCCATTTGAAGCAACAAACAGCCAAGACAAGCCCCTCAACAATCTGCACTGCATCGCCATTTTAGGAAAGGGACAAGGATGCTTTTTCAGTCACTTTTCTGAAGTTGTTTGCAGTCTGTTTAGCTCGTCTTATTAGTAGACTTTTGTATCTGTTTTGTTGTTATTTCAAGGCTCATTTCAAGCCCTTAGATGTAGCTTTATGTTGTGCGGTAGAGATCCCATGTAATGCTCTATATAAAGAACCTTTTGATGTAAACAAAGACTCAGAACGCTTGAAAGAAAAAACCAGAGTTCTTACTCTTTCTTTGTTAACTTGTGCCAGTCTTGGTTAGCTCGTAACCTTCAACAAACTTGTGCTAGTCTTAGTTTGTTGGCCTAAGTTAGAGTCATTCACTGGTGCTTGTCTTAGTGAGTGAGTTTGGCTTAGGATTCACTGCATTTAGAGCTACCTGTGCTTGTCTTGGTAGTCCTGAATACAGGGTTTGTTTATCTTGTTCTTATCTTGTGTTGTGTGCCTTATATTCTTGTCTTAACCCCTAGTTTGGTGTATCAGACTGTATGACACCCTGTCAGACAGTGACCTTTGTAGAGACTTTTAAATCAATTAATTGATGCCTAGTCATGGCAGGGCCTTCTATCTTAATCCTATAAGTCGATTCTTTTGAATGGCGATCGTCTATCTGAGTCGGTGCAGATTTCGATTGGTTTTGGTTGGTGTTCTAGGTCGTGCCGTGAAAAAAGGCCGATGGACATCTTCTAGGTCATGGTGATCTGCATCATACAGAGTAGATGAGTCAACGGGAATTGTCCACCAACGTTGGGTACAAACATCTTCAGGCCACCTGAGGAGTAGTTACTGTAAATGCGTGGCCACGTTCGGAAAGGGATCTATGGTAGATTTTCCGGTCCGACAGTTACTCTCCATATCGAAAAAACCACTCTAGAGATAATCAATCGCAAGTGCGAATTAAAAGACACCTTGCGTTGAGTGGGAGATGTGATAAAGAGACAAGAGAATTGGCGACGCACACTTGTGTCAGACAAGTAAGAGATTGTTGGAGTAGGTGTCCTCCACAATAGTGCGTCACATAATAAATCTCATTAAGGAATATAATTGGGATATTTATTGACTATATATTTATGATTAGTCAGTTGCTTAACGTAAATCAATAACGGTTGGCTGGCTAGAGTTTGACGTTATTGTCGTATGACGGTGGTGATCAACTGATATCTTTCGGTCACACCTATAGGATGAAACCCAAATAATAACTAATCATTTGTATATGATACAATTGATTAGTCTATTACATATATTTGATAAGTACGAGAGTTAATTGGTAAAAATTGAGTTAGGAACTCAAATTCGATTAAGTTTATTCTTCAATTATGCAATAATTGACTAATAAATTTATATTATATTTTAATATGATTAAATAAGATCTAACTTAGTAATTAATCGTTAATTTACTAAATTAGTTGAGGTAGAGGTAATTGGTTAATTATATTTACAAGGAGTTGTAAAATGAATTAACTAATCATTGTGAGACCCATTATATATTGATAAAATGGTAAAATATCTCTTAAATGTTAAGTAAATATTATTTATTCATTTTTGTCATATAATTGTTATATGATCAAATTAACACATAATTATATAAGATAATTAAGCATATGATTAATAAGTATTTGTGGGACAAATATCAAAAATCAAAACGGACCATAAAAGGCCACATGTGGCCGGTCATAGTAGTAGTGGAGGGTGATGATGGTTGCTGTTGTTCATGCTCACAAGTCACCAAGTGATTATGACATGAATAATATACCAAAATCATTTCACTCAACACTACACTACACCACCTTGCATGAGAATTAAAATAAGAAGAAAAATCACCCTACATTTGCATGTAAGGGGGCCGGCCATATTGTCCTTAAAAAGAACAATTGTTGTTCATTTTTCTTCTTAATTCATTCTTGATTTTCCTTTTACATTTCTCTAAAACTTCAACCTCTCACTAAACTCTTATAATACTAATATTTACTAAGTATTACTAGTGTAGTAATATATACTAATATTACTAGTATTTTATCTATCTTATTTTCTAGTTAATAATAAGGTTAGATTATTTGGTATCATCTTGGTGCAACTTAAAGGAGGTCTTCTACTTTGGAAATTGTTGTAGGATCATCCTTGATTATAGCTCAAGATCAACATGAAGGAGTTCTTATTGTGCCCATTTATTTCTATTTCAATGTGAGGAAATTTCTTCTTTTATATAATGTCTTTATATTTGAATGCATGTTACATAGATTATTAAACACTAAATTAACAAGTAATTTAGTAACTAATTAGAGGAGTCTAATTAAGGTGTATGGACTTTCTGGCTCCGCAGTCAATGTCATACCACTGAAGACAGCACGTAAACTAGGCGTGAAAGAAACAGATTGGACTCCTACTAACCATGGTGTTCCAGCATACGACGGGACACTACGGAAGTTAGTAAGGCTATTCAACCTCACCATAGCCACCGGGCCAGTTGAGCGAAAGTTCAATTTCCAGATTGTAGACATTGAAGCATCCTTTAACATACTTGTAGGAAGGCCATGGATTCACGCTTCTAAAGCAGTAATATCCACCCTACACCAGAAGATCAAAATTTCTCTAGATGGCAAGGTAGTGACGATCACTTCGTCACCTATCAAGGATGTGATAGAGAAAATGTCCAGCAATCAAGTAGCTACGGAGCCAATATATGAGCTTGGAGGAGTTCAGAGTGTGAATCTTGAAGAGAAAGAGTTGGCAACGCTATATTTCGAACCATACTCTAACCTAGTAGTTAACCACATACTTAAATCCTAGGGATACTTCCCAAGGATGCCATTAAACCCAACCAGGAAAAGTACTTTTGCATTATACAAAGAAGGGAGCTCTGGAAAGATACCATTGGGATTATGGTACAAACCCACAAAGGAGGAAACCTTAGAAATGCTTACTCAAGTGCAAAATCGTAAGAGTAAGGGAATCCAGATGCAACCTTATCTCCCTACTCTAAACGGATATTTCGTTAGGGAAGGAAGCCAAGAATACTTTCACGGGTTTCCCGAGCCTTGGCACTATAGAGGAATAAAATTAGTTGGAATCAAGGTCTTCCACGATTGCTACTTTATTCCCTCAGAAACGGTTCCTACGGTCAAAATTCGCCAGACACCTTGTTTAGACGAACAAGCAGTTAGCGTTCTGTTTGGAGAAGATCGATTCGTCAGGGCTGCACATGATGAGATTATTACCATGATACTTCAAGACGATCATTTCAACCCTACAACGTTGATCAACGAAGTTGCCTCAAGCCAACCAAAAGGATGGAGAAAGTCGATCAAATGGACCAACAACCAAGGGAAACTCTTCAAAGTCATTACTGGAGAAGGAGAGATGTTCAAAGGAGAACCAGAAGACAAAGAATTCTAGTCAGAGTCAGATTCTGAGTCGGAGTCCAAGTCAGAGTCTAGCAAATTTCTTAGAGAGTCTCCTCTTGATGTCATCCCCCATCCCCTTGTTTCTCCTAGCTTAGCATCTAACAATAACAACAGTTTGGGGAATGTCCCCCTTATCTGCGAAGTAAATCAAAGACAAGAACCACCACAACCAAAGTCGAACCCTCTGCGCAGCTGTACAAGGAGGAGGAGCCACCATCTCTCCACCTATCCTCACTCTCGTAGGAGTCCTACCAGCAAAGTAGTTTATAACGTAAGAGCTAGGCACCAACCCAGGTATAGCAGCCGCCCCTGCCGGAACGTTCCAACCTATCCGCTATCTCGCCTCCTCCGAGTCGACCCTCATGGCTACCGAAGGCCAATCCAAGCTCTCCTTTCCACACGGAAAACCATAAATCATGCCATAATCCTTCAAGGTGACTCCAACATCCCCAAAAGGCATATGAAAGGTCGAAGTCATATCCTAGTAACGATCCTAGAAGGCCCGAATCAAGCAAAGGTTAGCCCGAATATTCATCGCCCTGATCGACCTCCAACCTTGGACCAACTCTCCAAAGGCTCCTCTCCCAATGAGGGTCTTCTCATCCTCGGTCAGCTTCTCGTACGCCTCCATCATGGTCGTGTAGCCGGAAAAGGACCTCATGTTCCCGACCTCCTGCAATTTGAATCAAGAAAGTCAATTAGCATTTTATACTTCAAAAGAAGTGGCAATTGCATATTGAAAGTGACACGCAAACAGAAAGGCTTACCATGCTCCGTGACGTCCTATAAGACATGTGGCTCTCCGCTGCCCAAATGAGATGTCTACCATCACATTTCTCAGCCCACTCAGGTGCACCTGCCATATGGTGTCCACCTCGGCCTGTCGTAATCCTCCTCAGAACCTCTTCCGTAGCCATCCCGGTCTCCTGCACCACCTCGCCTGGTATATCTTCTCCCACACAGGAAGAAGAAGGCTCAAGATCTATGTCAATGGGAACTCTCCCTTATGTAGAAGAAATGTCACCTGCACAATCCTCAACAACTTCAACATATCAACATATCTACATTTTAAACGTTTCAAACAGTTCAAGCAAATCCTCAGCGGTTTCAAACAATGGCAAGCACATTTTAAGCGTTTCAAGTCATTTCAAGAAGTTTTCTGGTCATCCTTGTCCGTTCTTTAAAAAACCCGACTACACATGTAGGATATGGGTCAACTCAAGTCTAAATTCAAAACCTAATTTTGGGTTTGAGTCGAAAATTCGACAGCATTTCGCTATAATAGCGGTTATACCCTAGAAAAGCGTCCTCCTGAGTCCATCGCTAATTGAAAATCTAATGCTAAAACATGTTCACCCACTACACAAGGGTTCTAGAACACCGAGTTTCAAACAAAATGAGCTACCTTAAGGGGGTTTTCAAAGCGCTCTTTGATTCAGTGAGTATCCGTCTCATTTGTTGAAAACATGACGAAAACGAAAAAAACGAATACATGGCTATGTTCCTAACAAGGCCAATGGTTTATTTCTAATGTCAATTTCTATCATAAAAATAAAATGGAGCAAGATCCCTTAAATTTTCGAGTTCTTTGGGGAAGAAAACCCCAAATTCATAATTAAAATCAATCAAATATACACGACTAAAGCGAGATTGGAATGCATACCTCGGTTTGACATGGCTTATGGAGTAATTTGATCAAGATTTCAACAAGTTTGGTTGAGTTTTGAAGGTTTTGTTCGAGTTTTATGATTTTCAGATGAATGAAATGCCTCCGTCTGATCGCGTCTTTTATCAGACAGGGAGATGCTCGGGAAGAAACGCAGCAATAGTTGCGCCTCTTCCAGAGGTCGCAGCTATTGCTCCGCCCTTTCCCCAGCAAAGTTTCGCCTAAATTTGAAAAGTTGGTTACAAGTTCGTTACTTGTAGGCCCAAGTCTTATGCGCCTCTTCTCCGACTTCTATTGGTTCTTTTTTAAGACCCGTGCCTCGGTCGGTTTCAAAACCATCACGTCACCTCAGCAAAGACCCATCTTTCCGGATATACAATCCGTGGGCCCATGTTTTATCCTCAAGATATTTGTTCGCCACAACCGAGCAGATTCACTGAACGATTCAATCCTGACAGAATCATCCACATATCAAGTTTGAACACGTGTTTTCCCAACGAGAGTTCGCTTGAAGGCATAGACAGCAGATTCTCACATCCAGCGGCTGGCGAGCCTCATTACGCACCTTATCTTCAACGGCTGGCGAGCCTCATTACGCATCCTATCCCTAGCGGCTGGCGAGCCTCATTACGTATGTGTGTCAGACGGCTGGCGAGCCTTATGACGCAACCTCAAGTCTAAGTAAGAAGATGTTCAGGTATGGGTCCTTCTTATGGCTGGCGAGCATTCGTACGTAGTCTAATGGGCTTTAAATGACCCTCCCCGACAGTCGACAGACTTTAAAATGTTCCCGGCGATAGGTCCTTGGGTCAGACCCCTTGAACCGCCTCGCATCGCCATACTCGTCAAGATGTAATCTTAGATTGACTTGATGGCTATACATTGACTTTTGCCTTATCTAAGCCGTAGTCAAAGTGGGGGCTCTGTAGATAGCTCGAATATACACCTTCCGCCAACCACCCAGTGATGATTAGGCCGCATATTTGCTATAGCAAAACGATTTATGATAATTCGTAAGTTTATCGTCAAGTGATAGCTAAAAAAGTTTTGTTTTCCCGTTAGTCGTCATCTACGTGCCGATATGGTCGTTTTGACAGTCATTAGAGTCATTTTGGAGTCCGGGTCAAAAACCGCTTTATTTTCTATAAACCGTCTTTTAAAACCGTGTCTGAACGCTCGAGAATATTTCGGATATTTTAATATTTCAAAACTTATCCTTTTTTGGTAAAATATATCAGTATTTTATTGAAAATAATTCGAAATCTACCGCAATTCCCATAAAGAAACGGAAATCTCTCTTTCAAAGTAAGAAGTTGCTAAGGAAATGACGCAGCAGCAGCTGCTCCTCTTCCAAGAGTCGCAGTGCCTACTGCGCCTCTTCCCCAGCTCTTCTAAAACTCTTCGGATTTCTCCCCCTATATAAGAAGAGGTTCGTGCACACTTTCAAGGCACACGAGTGTTCCGCCCCTTCTTTTCTTTCTCTTTGCATTCTAGACCTTGCTCTAAGCATTTTGGCAACTACGTGCTTGATCAATCGGCCACGTAAGCCCAGATCCTTATGGGTTCCCGTCACGTTATTGCATTGACCTACTAATTTGACCAACTCAACAATAATCAATCTTAATTAATTAATCGTTCCTCTTACGGGGGCACTTACTTTACATTCAAGTCGAGCTGTCGCTAAATCATTAACTTTAGTTCATATCTCGTTTCGTCAACATGTAAGTCTGAGGGTGTTTAATCTCGTCTTTTTATTGTATTTTATTTCATCTAATGTAAGATTCATGTTGGATTTATGTCAAAATCGTTTTCAAACCTTTTCTTTAGTCTTTCATTATTTCTTTTATTCTTATTACACATTATTTATTTAGTTCTTAACTTGGATCCCTAATAATCAATATTAGTGGTTTTTTGTCATCTATCAAATTGTGTCTTTAGAGATTAGATTAGTTCATATCAAATCTCTAGATTCGTCTTTGATATAGTTAGAGTAATTAATATGACTTAAATTACTTAAATTCGACTTGTATATCAATAATAAATCGTAAATACACAAATAAATACTAACTGATTGCGATTCTGGCTTCACAGCCATAACCCATCTCAGGAACAGACACAAAGTCTGATGTGTTGGAGTAGGTGTCGTCCACAATATTACGCCACATAATAAATCTCATTAAGGAATATAATTAGGATATTTATTGACTATATATATATATATATATATATATATGATTAGTCAGTTGATTAACGTAAATCAGTAACGGTTGGCTGACTAGAGTTTGACGTTATTGTCGTATGACGGTGGTGATCAACTGATCCCTTTCGGTCACACCTATTGGATGAAACCCAAATAGTAACTAATTATTTGTATTTGATACAGTTGATTAGTGCATTACATATATTTGATATGTACTAGAGTTAATTGTTAGAAATTGAGTTAGGAACGCAAATTGATTAAGTTTATTTTTCAATTATGCAATAATTGACTAATAAATTTATATCTTATTTTAATATGATTAAATAAGATCTAACTTAGTTGAGGTTTTACATATATTTTGAGGTAGAGGTAATTAGTTAATTATATTTACAAGAAGTTGTAAAATAAATTAACTAAGCATTGTGGAACCCACTATATATTGATATAATGGTAAAATATCACTTAAATGTTAAGTACATATTGTTTATTAATATGTGTAATATAATTGTTATATGATCAAATTAACACTTAATTATATAAAATAATTAAGCATATAATTAATAAGTATTTTTGGGACAAATATCAAAAATCAAAATGGACCATAATGAGCCCCATGTGGCCGGTCATGGTAGTAGTGGAGGGTGATGATGATTGTTCTTGTTCATGCTCATAAGTCACCAATTGATTATGACATGAATAGTATACCGAAATCATTTCAATTAACACTACACTCCACCACCTTGCATGAGAATAAAATAAGCAGAAAATTACCTACATATTCCATGTAGGGGCCGACCATTTGAACCTATAAAAGAACAATTGTTGTTCATTTGTCTTGTTTATTCATTCTTGCTTATTTCTCCTACATCTCTCTAAAAACGTATCTTCTCACTAAAATCTCATAATACTAATATTTGCTAAGTATTACTAGTGTAGTAATATATACTAATATTAGTATTATTATATCTATCTTATTATCTAGTTAATAATAAGATTAGATTATGTGGTTTCTTCTTGGTGCAACTAAGAGGAGGTCTTCTACTTTGGAGATTGTTCAAGGATCATCTTTAATTATAGCTCAAGAACAGTAAGAAGGAGTTCTTATTGTGCCCAATTATTTAGATTTCAAAGTGAGGAAATTTTTCTTATATACAATGTCTTTATATTTGCATGCATGTTATATAGATCATTAAATACTAAATTAAATGCAATTTAGTAACTAATTAGAGGAGTCTAATTAAGGTCTATGGACTTTCATGTGATATCAGAGCTAGCTTGTAGCATGCATGTTCATTTTGGACACTTTTTATCAAAGTTATAAGATAACTAATAAATAAAAAATTTGAGTTAAAACTTGATTTGGACGAAATATTTTAGTGCATGTATACGTACTGACTTCAAAGTATTTGTGGTCAAATTTCGTGATTTTAGGGATTAATGTGCTATTTATTTTTAGTTTTGGCTTATTAACCGAGTTAATATGCAATTTTTATGTTAAAAGTTAACTAAAAATAGTTTCATGTTGATTCTGGCCATGAAATTTTAATATAATATCACATGCATTTTTTACATACTGTATGTAAAATTTCGTGACTTTTAATTAAGTATTGCATGTTTATTGAGTTTTATGAGATAAAAGTCGATAATATGAGATTATAATGTTCATAAAATTGTAAGGTCCTTTTCTGGTCATGAAGTTTTTCAGTACATTTTACATTCTGATTTATATCATCTTGGTAAAATTTTGTAATTTTTTTTCACTATTTTAGTATATTTAATGGTATTTATTTGATAAAACCGTTAAATACAATGTTATTTGTTCATAAAATTAACTCAATTTTTTGGGCAAATATTTTTATTTTTGGAGTTCCTGAAAATGTTCCAGAATGTACAAAAATTTTATTTCAAATTTTTATGATGTTTATATTTTATTTTGGGTTTATTTCATAAAAGTTATGATTAAACCGTTATATTTAGCAAATAAAATCAAATCGAACTAATTAATGACCAACAAAATTAATAGGGACTAATTTTGAGTTCTAAAACAAATAAGATAACTAGTTTGAATTTAAATGAGATTTAAATGTTGATTATTGTTTTTAATGGTTAAAAATCAATAAATCTCGTAAAATCAAGCTATAATGAGCATGAATATGTTTTGGAGGATTTTGGCATGAATTTAGCAGCAATTTATTTAATTTATTGTTGAATGAATGAATGTCATTTATTTTATGCAATATTTGTACCTTGTATGGCCTAATTATTTTTAATCGTTATTACCCGTAATGTAAGGAAATAACGGTTTGGTTGTAATTTTTATTGCGATCTCGTATCGCCGGTTTGTAATAATTAATAGTTTCATTTTATAGAACAAATGTATAATAGGAATTTTTATATTTGTAATTTTTTATTATGAAGACCGGTGACTCCTTCAAGATGGTGCCATTTTTGGAAGGCTTCCAAGTGAAGAGGCAAGGGACCAAGGAGTTAGTTTCCGAATTTGTAATTATCTAGTTAATTTGATTAGCTAGGTGGCCATCCTAGGATTTTTTTGTTGCTTGGTTGCTTGCTTTATTTCCACTCATGCCAAAAGCGTCACACATGCATTTTATTTTTCCGTTATTGTCATTTCAACGTTATTCACAATTCACCTATTTAGTTCACTTATAGGGAATTAATGACTAAATTGACAAGATCTCTCACATATTTAAAAAAATTGAGATTAGCCTTACCAATTAGTAACACCTATGAATCCCGTGTTCATTAGGGCTACTACGCTCGTAGGTCCCTTTTTACCTCGGCTAAGTAGGGTGATACGATCACAAGCCAAAATTGGATTGGACTCAACGAGATAAGCGTTATCTTGGGACTAGGAGATGGATTTAGTTGAAATCCGTCAACCAAGAGTTCTAAGGGTAGAATTAATCAAGTAATGATTTACCATTTTTAGATAAGGGTAGCATACGATGACTATTTTCATTTAAAGATGGGTCTTGGAATCATTTATATAATTTAGTGAGGGGTCATTATATAAATGCTAAACTTATTAAAATGTTTTTCAAGTAAATTATCATAACAATGAATGTTTATATTTTTCTTTTTTTTGTAGTAACCATATTCGCACAATGACAACATCATGGAAAACCGCAACCTTGGGTAAGGACTCATGGTTGAGGTCCGTCATGGACAAATGTATCCTAAAAGATGATGGTAGTAACTTTGTTGAATGGGAATCAACGATCAAGAGCGCCGCGATATCCGATAACGTGCTTCGTTACTTGATCGATGCCCCTCCCACCGAACCCAGGTCAAGGTCGACCGAAGCGGTTCGGGCCGAATATGACCTTTATTTGAAAGTTGCCAATGACGTCAAGAATGTCTTGATTTGGTCCATCTCACCCAAACTCAAACTCCAATTGATATCCAATTGATATCTTTCAATGCATGATAAGTGAATATTTGTATGGTTTTAACCCCCAATTTAGCTCGGTTTTGTATGTCATTTGTGCTTTGTTAAGCCACTTTATGAGCTAATATCGTCTTCTAGGCGAATTCCTATGTTCTAACCTGTTTTGTAGGGAAAGTGATGTTTCTACGCCCTTTTTCTATATTTCCGAGCATTTGCCTAGAACCCGACGATTCGAAGAAGCAAGCTTGACCAAGTGAAAGGTATTTCAAGAAGGTTCACTAATTCGAAAGAGAGAAGAAGTAAAGACAGTTTCGTAGTTGTCGGAAGATCAATCATTTAGGCGGAAGAATTCATCGCTTTATATCAAACCCTATCAACAAACCCGACTCAAGAGGTCAAGGGGGATGTTGGAAGTCAAGTCAAAGCAAAGGAAGATGAAACGTTAGTCAAGAGCTTCCAGAAGACCACATACCCGATCGGGTAAGTGTGTACCCGATCGGGTAAGTGTGCTGATCCGAGCATGACGGCTTCTTCTTCCTTATTTTGTCCTTTGTGTTTAATGCCCGACCTCTTCTCCACGAAACCCTAATACTATAAATAGATGCTCTAGGCCCTCATATCAAAACACACCTCTCTACAATCCTCTTCTCTTCTCTTCTTACATTTCTCCTTAGATTAGGAGGAGGGGGAACTAGCCTCCCTTCTCTCATTTTTCTTCTTTAGTCTTTAGTTCTTAGTTTATTTCTGTCCTTTCCATATCAAAACTTTAGTTTAGATTAATAAGAATTTCATCTTTGTAGTCTACTTTGTTGGGTACAAGGGTTGTAATTCAAGGATCGTTTATTATGTGAAAGGATTTTCTATTATTGTTATCGCTTTCGTTCATGATCGTCATATAGATATTTCTGTTTTATCCCTTGTTTAATGTTCTTATTGTTTTCCATTTGATTGTTATTCGCTTTACATATTGTCTTAGATTCATTGTAGTACCGTTATAATTGTTTTTTCATTTCCTAGATTGTCAATTAGCGTCGTTATTATCGCCATATAAAGAGTCAAAATCAAATAAACATGTCAATCCTAGTTTTCATTGTTAATATCATTTTAGATTTAGACATTATCATGAGTGAGTAGTCACCTTTCTAGGGTGTAGGTTAGCCATGTTAGATTGATTAAAAGATGATAATTGGATAAAGAAATTGTGCCTTTAAAACCTTGTGTCTATGCATGTTTGGATTGTAACGATAGTTAACGACTTCTGGCCGGAAATCATCGACTAAAATGGAATTCTTTTACAAGGTAGAGATGCGTGAATTGAATAGACAAAGCATGACATGGTAGATTAAGACCTAGTAAATCGCCTAAAAAGCCTGCTAGACCATCTGATCTATGATTGTAATGAACACATCATTCTTATGAACTCACAATGAATTATTTGCATGTTCCAAATCCAATTTCATCAATATATCAATCTACATGTGTGAACATACTTCCCTAGATGCTTTTCATTACTTGCTTTATTGTTTTCATTTGTTTTTATTTTGTTTTCATTTATGCTTTATATTAGTTTAGATATCAAAAACCCAAAAACCCAGAAATCATTAGATAGAACCCAATTGCGAGACACTTCACATTCTATAGGAAACACCATCTCCCTGAGGATCGACCCCTACTTCCCTAATTACATTAATTTGTTATTAGCCTAGTCTGGGTAAATTATCTTTGTATTGGGCTTGCGACAGGCCTGATCAAATTTTGGCGCCGTTGCCAGGGAGCACGGTTTAATTTTCCTTTTCTTGTGATTTTAGTCACGATTAGTTTTATCTAGTCTTTAGGAACCCAAATTCCTTTAGACCTCTCTTGATTTTTCACCTTAGCTTTCCAATCTTATGCCCAGATCTTCTAGACTAGGGACCCCTATTCCTTTAGACCCTGAACTAGAAAGAACTCTGCGTAGGAAATTAAAGCTATTCAACGAAATTTCAAAAGCTTCTGATATTTCAAGTCTAGATCGTATTCGTCAGAAATACTCGGATATCTTACCTAATCTTGAAGGAGAAGAAGATCCATTCTCATCCCCATTTCAAAAAATCAATCAACTTTCAACCAACATTCCATCTTCATCTTCACAAAAGAAAATGGTTCGACTTTCAGACCATTCCAAACCCACCGCAGGAACACTTCCAAGGGGTATTGCTACACCCCAAATCACAGCCGAAAACTTTGAAATCAAACCTGCTTTCATTAACCTTATAGAAAGAAGTCAATTTAGTGGCAATGCCACAGAAGATCCCAACCTTCACATCCAAAACTTCTGTGACTATTGCTCCACTATTAGACAAACTGGAGTCACCCAAGGGCAAATTAGAGAGATGCTCTTCTCATTTTCTTTGAGGGGTAAGGCAAAGTTGTGGATACATAGCCTTGATAAGGTTACATTAGGTATCAACGATTGGGAGAGTTTAGCTCTTGCCTTCTACCAAAAGTACTTTCCTCCCGAAAAGACCGCTTTGTTGAGAAGTCAAATCACTGGTTTCCAACAAGGGGACGATGAGAGCCTATATGAAGCGTGGGAGAGGTACAAGGACTTGCAAAGAGAGTGTCCTCATCATGGGTTAGATTCATGGCTCCTTGCCATCACATTCTATAATGGGTGTTATATAGAGTCCCGTCGAATCCTGGATTCTGCTAACAATGGAAGATTTGATCAAATCAATGTTGACATTGGTCACACTACCATTGAATCCATGGCAATTCACGATTCTCAATATAGAAATTCCCGCTCCATACCATTGAAATCTAAGCAAGAAGACCCCACTTTGACACTTTTACAAGCTCAAGTAGCCCTTCTCATACAAAAGCTAGAACAAATCCAATCCTCTACATTTCAACAGAGTGACAATGGTGTAAGTAAACTTGAAGCCATGATGCTGCAATTAGCTCAAAGGCAAGACACCATAATAGCTCAATTCCAAGAGAGTGATCAAGCTAAGGATGCCGCCATCAAATTGTTGGAAGCTAAAATTTTCCAATATGCCTCTTCTAATACCCACCAAACGCAAGGGCAGCTGCCTTCACAATGTTACCAACCTCACAAAACTGTAAATGCCATTTCCTCGAGAAGTGGTACGCATAATGATGAGCCCGTGGTTGTTGATGTTGAAGACAAGGTGCCCATGTCAAAGGGGAAAGAGCCCGAGATTCCTATTGAGATCAAAGTGCCATTTCCCCAAAGATTAGCCAAGCACAAGGAGGAGGCAAAGTTTGGTAAGTTCCTTGACGTCGTCAAGAACTTAAAGGTAACAGTCCCTTTCATTGAATTGCTTTCCGAAGTTCCTTCTTATTCCAAGTTTATGAGGGAAGTCCTCAACAAGAAGAGATCTTTCAATGAGATGGAGACCGTAGCTTTCACTGAAGAGTGTAGTGCACTCTTGCAAAATCAGTCTCCACCAAAACTTAAGGATCCTGGTAGTTACTCCATCCCTTGCACTATAGGCACGTATACAATTGATAAGGCCCTTTGCAACCTAGGTGCTAGTGTAAGTGCCATGCCCTTTTCTATGTTTGAAAAACTTAACATGGGTGCTTTGAAATGCACTAATATTACTTTACAAATGGCGGACCGTTCTCTAAAACAACCTATGGGTGTTTTAGAAGATGTGCCCGTCAAAGTTGGTAAGTTTTTCATTCCCGTTGACTTTCTAGTACTTGACATGGCCGAGGACTCTCAAAACCCAATCATTTTGGGAAGACCCTTTTTACACACCACTGGTGCAGTTTTTGATGTCAAGAATGGGAAGTTAACATTAGAGATAGGAGATGACAAGGTGATTTTTAGTAAAAATTCCACCGTTCGGAGTCCTGTGTTAGAAGACTCATGTTATGTGCTTAATGTTGATGACTCTTCTATTGTTTCTTCTATGCCTCGATCCTTACTGACGGATCCACTGGAGGCACATGTTAGTGTTGATTCTCTTGCAGGTGATCATATTAAAAGCACTACTGCTAAAAGTGCTAGAAGGGGCTATTCCCGGAAAAGCTTGGCATGGATGGAAAATGTAAAGAACTTTATGATGATTAGTTTGGATGATAGTGAGCTTAAAGATAAAGGATGATTTCAAATAAAGAAATGGAGTCTAGCAAGACCTTTAAATTGCGCTTCTCGGGAGGCAAGCCGTGTTCCTTTTCTTTTTGCATTTTTATTTTTTCCCTTTTTCGTTGATTAGGATTGATTTTGCAGATGAAAGAGTTTTTGAAGAGAATCTATAAAGACCTTCCTTTTTCGTTGATTAGGATTTATTTTGCAGATCAAAATGGACCATAATGAGCCACATGTGGCCGGTCATGATAGTAGTGGAGGGTGATGATGGTTGTTCTTGTTCATGCTCACAAGTCACCAAGTGATTATGACATGAATAGTATACCAATATCATTTCAATTAACACTACACTCCACTACCTTGCATGAGAATAAAATAAGAAAAAAATCACCTACATATTGCATGTAGGGGCCGGCCATTTGAGCCTATAAAAGAACAATTGTTCGTATTATCGCTGTTAATCTGATTCGTTTTAATTTTACTAATTCTTTTCTTTGTTTCAATTAACTTTTTAAACATATTTCCGACATAGATAATGAAATCCATTGTAATCTTTGTTTTTTTGTAATTTATTTCGTAATTCATTGTATGATTTAATTAATTGTTCTCACATGCAATTGAATCTTAAATCCAAATTCGACACACTTGAATGCTAAACTACATGTTCAACCGACATAGTTTGAGTTCACATGCTATGAATAAAACGTGGATGTTGCATTGCATGCATATAACCGATAACACATCGATAAGAGAAGAGTTTCCCTAATCATTAGTAGAGGCCGCTATCGAGGCGGGCGGGATTATGTGTTTGATCAAAAGAACTTCCTAATACGTACCCTCACCCCTTACTCCAGATCTATGTGAACATCCGTGTTAATTGGCATCCACGAGGGTCATTCTAGACATAGAATGCTAAGGGTAACGACTTCTTATTGTTCATGTCATTACTTTGTGTCTTGACATGACATAAAGTATTCGAATGCTTGTCCCTCGTTTATCCATCCGTGGTATCCCGTGTATCACAATTTGGAAAGGATCGCGAAACCCGTGTATCACACAATGTGCGACTGAAATCGAAGCAACAAATGTAGTTGGATTTATCTGTCCCATAAAACTCTTAGATTACATTCATAATACGCGATAATATGAAGATTATATAATGCATGTGATGAAGATTCAAGAGGAAAAGAAATATATCATGGGTGCATTTTTATGAAGGGTAATTATTCAAAAAAAAATTATTAGTTATATTATTTGTTATTTTCTAATATTAACTGTATGTATGAATTTCAATGCATAAAAATCATTGGATGTTGATCGTTTTTTGCTTGGGGTTGAACACTATGTATATTTTGGATTCACAACAAAGGATGCAAAAAAGGTTGAGCATAAAAGGAAGGCTAAAAGCTGCTTGGCTTTACATTGTGTTAATGGAGGAAGGCGTAATTTTGCTAAAAAGAATAGTCAACTTCAAATTAAAGTGATCGAGGTAAGTCAACACTAATTTACTAATTTTTTAACTAAATCAAACGATATTCTTAATATAGTTTAATTAACATTATACAATTTTATAAATGTAGTGTCCCCAACAACCAGCACATTTCGAATGTGGTTATTATATCATAAAATGGATGTATAACATAACATTCTACTACTCAAAGGGAAATGAGGAACAATTTGAGAAGGTATTTCTCGTTTTTTATGATAGTTTGTTTATTCTTTTTAAAATGAAATTCTTATTATTTATTTTCTTAAATGTAGATTATTGGAGATTTAACCATGTCACATGAGGATATGAATGAAGTTAAAGAAGTATGGGCTACAAAATGTTCAGAGAACATGTATCTTAGATTAGATTATTGAATTTTGATTGTTGTTTGCGTGAGGTTGCTGATGAGGATATACATTTGGATCTTTTCTTCGCAAACATTGATGAAACTGTTTTTTCGATTAGATGTAAGGTTCCTATGATGACAATGTATGAAGCATCTGGTTGGTTTGTTGATTGCCAAATTTTGCATGATATTGCATTAATATTTATATTTGGTTAACGACAATTTTACAGGGAGGTGCTGGCAAAATTCAGCCAGCTAATTTTTATATTTATAAAATTCAGCCAGCAAAATTCAGAATATGTTTTCTCTTTGACACCGGGTCAGCTTGCGTTGTGGATGTCTCAGCAGGGGGCCCAATCCTTTGGTTGGTTGTGTGCGGTTCCTATCTCTGGGTTTGGTTCGACTATGAACGAGAGGACTTATCGTAGTGTGGTGGGATATCGACTGGGTGTTCTATTATTCATGGTATTTAGGCCTTGTCTTTTTTGCTCTCGGGTTTTTGCTGATGATGTTTATGGGGACCACGTTGTTTCTTGTACTGGTACTATGGGTGTTAAGCATCGGCATAACCTCGTTCGTGACATCTTATTCGATATCTGCTATAGGTCTGGTATTTCTACGGGTAAGGAGGTTGATATCGGTTTAGTTGACAGATATGACAGATCTCTTCGTCCTGCGGATTTGCTGCTTTATTCCTGGGACGGAGGGCGTGATGTTTGTATCGATTTGACATGGTCTTCCCTCTTGACTGAGACTGGGATGACCGTTTTTGTGCTCGGGCGGGTTGTCGCTGATGCTGCTCAGCGTAAGTGTGCTAAGTATAAGGATTTATGCGCGACAGCTGGTTATGGTTTCCTTCCCTTCTCTTTTTCTTCGCTTGGTGAGCTGGGTTCGTATGTTGTTGCCTTGCTTAAGCGGATCCAAAAATTCTCGTTATCTCAGGATGCAGAGGCTCGGGTGACCGCTAATATTTTTACTAGACTTAGTTTTGCTGTTACTAAGGGGGTGGAGGCCCAGATTTTTTCTCGACTCCCCACCAACTTCATGCATACTTTTATTTTTTTATTAATGTAAGCTGCGTTCATCCTTCCATAATAATAATAATAATAATAACATGGCTGCTCACCAATTTCCTGTAAGTGTTTTGAGCTTAATAATAATTGCGTCTTTAGGTAAAATAGTAATAGTAATAATAATAATAATAATAATAATAACAACAACAACACAGAGACTCAGTAACACACTACACAATTCAGCATGATGATGCAAGTGAAAATATCCGATTTCCCTAAGCTCATTACTGTACATAGTCACATAATGATAGATAATGAAAATGATACGAAGTAGATAATTTTCACCAAAATACTTTCTTAGGAGTACCGTAAAAAAAAAACTTTTGTTGATATTAATAAGGGGAAAAAAAATTGTTGAACCACATAGTCATATGTTTGGTTTTGATAATGGCATGTTTGGTCTTATAATGTATATGTTTGTGCGTGTAATTGTTTGTTTAGTCTTTGATAGATTAAGCATGGTTTGACATTGAAAGTTATAGCTTGTTTAGCTATAACCTTGATGATTTGTGAATCAAAGGTATTGCAAGGTTATAGGTCATTGAGTCATAACTTTGGAACTGTTGCGGTGAAGTTATGACTGGTTCTGTCATAACTTTGGTGAAAGTCAAGCTCAAGATCAAAGAAATTGAAGTAGTTTGCAGAGCTCAAGATGAATCGCTCAAGATTGGAATAAAGTCATGATCAACATACTTAAGATCTCCAGGAAGATTTTGTAGTATAGGTCGTCATCCAATAACGGTATCTTTCAATAGTAAAGTTGTGAAGTAAAATTATAGTTGTTTTACCTATAACCTTACTTGTCGGGCTCAAGGTTATAAGTGATTCTACTATAACCTTGGAGCTGCGGAAATCGGTATGGCTGTTTTAATATTTTAAACTGTTTTTGAATAAAGTTTTTAAAAAAACTTTTATAAGAGGTGTATTTATGGTATAACATAGCTTAAATTTATATAAATTGAACATCATTGTGATTTCTTTATTGATTAGTAAAACAACCTATTAGTTGTCATGCTATATAGGGTTTCATATATGTTCAAATCTAAACCCTAAATATTTCTTGTTAAAACCGTGTTGGACTAAGGCTTCATAAAAATAAGGCTTCTGAGCCATGTTGTTTGTGAATAGCTCTCGTGTTCAATTAGAGTTTAAATAGGATTCTAAATCTGATATCTTTCTTGTTGAACAAAGGAGGCATGTGGTGAATTAGGGTTTGTAAATTTAATCTAGACTAGTCTTGGTACCCAAGTTAGGTCACGGCTATACTAGGGTTTTAATTAAAACCTAGTTAGCTCCACTACTGTAAATACTCATACACCTCATGCATTGAAATTAAGGTTTTCACATCAGATTTTATATTTTGCATTGTAATAAATATTTCAAGTAAAATCTTTATTTTGAAAAACCTATTTTCAAAAAGCCGTACCTTTCTTGCACCTTACTTTTGAAGAAACGTTATTTGATAATAGTAATAGATTTGTTCTTATTCGTTCAATTGTGTGAACATCAAAGAACGAACAAAAACACTTTCTTATTAACGTAAGATAGAATCGAGTATTTAACGGTACTCACCTTGAGTTACAACTAGAGTTAGTTGTACGAGTGGGGTAGTAATTTTGTAATCCGTATGAAGGTACTAAAATTATTAATCGAGAAATAGTGGACGTAGGTTTCAACGTGTGAAATTGAACCACTTCAAAAATCCTTGTGTCTCTTGTTTCATTGTTTGCTTTACTTATGTGATACACAGATTCGCGATCCTTTCAAAACTGTGATACACGAGATACCACGGATGGAGAAACGAGGGACAAGCGTGAAAACACGCATTTGTGGAGTCGCCACCAACTTTTGTGGGAAGTTGGAACCGTTCGAATACTTCATGTCATGTCAAGATACAAAGTGATGACATGAACATTAAGAACTCGTTAGCCTTAGCATTCTATGTCTAGAATGACTCTCGCGGATGCCAATGAACACGGACGTTCACAGAGATCTGGAGTAAGGGGTAAGGGTACATATTAGGAAGCTCTTTTGATCGAACACCTAATCCCGCCCGCCTCGACAGCGGCCTCTACTAATGATTAGGGAAACTCTTCTGTACTCGATATGTAGTCAGTTATATGCATGCAATGTAACATCCACTGTAACACCCGTAAATGTACCCTATTTTTATATAGAAAATATTTTACGGTTACTTTTCAGTGAAATTTAGTTTTAATCGTAAATTTAATTTTCCGAGTCGAATTTAGAATTTCCGAGTTCGTATTTGGAATTTCCGCGAGATTCCATGAGAATCCCGTCTTAAGGCGAGTTTGACTTTTGTTGACTTTTTCCTTTCATAACTCATACTACCTCCCTTAACCTAGTTCATACACAATCACAATTCAACTTTACTTCTTCTTTAAGAAATCAAAACCCTTGCCTCCATAATCTTTCCATTCTTTGAATCAACATATCTCACTCGTTTCTTGTTGAAATTCGCGTAAGTTCGTCTTATTCTTCCCCTCTTAACTTCCTCTATCCGTATTGGTAATAAAATTACCGTTTTTCTAGCTTTTTAAATTATCCGTCTTTCTCAAGGTGAATGATATTCATCTTTTATTATCTAATTGTATGTAGGTGGAGACTAGGAAGGTTTAGAATCGATTAAAGACGCGTAAAGGTAACGGTGAAGGGTTACTCGGTATCATTTACGTGTTTTACATGCTTCTATGTTATAATTCGTATTTAGAATACGATTAGAAAGCTTAGGATTCATGTTATTGATGATGAATGTTGTTAGTTGATGATTGTTGATGATGAATATTGATTGTTGATAGTTAATAGAAGTAGATTATGAGAATTGAAAATGATTGAATGCTTGATGAAGTTCTCGGGTGAACTGGTGCTCCTGGCCGAAGTACCGGCTGCCGGTTAAGTGGCCGGCTGGGAACTCACTGCACCGACCCTTTTTCGTAGAATGATCATATCTCCTTCGTTACTTGCTTGTTTTGGGCTTGTGACCTATCGTTGGAACTGTAAGAGGATAAGCTATCACTTCGACTTGGAATTTCTGCATTTGCATATACAGAACTCTAGTTATGACCGTTTGAAGTGGACCCTTGTTTTAGTTAGTTTCCAAACTTGCGTTTTGTGTGTAGTTGTGCTCCGAGCCGGGGTACCGGCCGCCGGCCTCCAGACCGGCCTGGAACACGGCTGTGTTTTATTCTTAAAATTTCTAAAACTCGTAATTTAAAATAGTTCGCATGGTTCGTTTATCGTATAATTTTACGTAGTGACTTATAATATTAATGTTTTGAATATATGATATTTCATTCGCTTGTATCACACGTTTTGTGACGGTTTTTGCTATGTCCCACTTTGAGTCGGTTTTTACAAATGATACGGTTTGAGCACTATTTTGTCTTGTGCTTTGTACTCTCATTCCCTTGGCTACCTTCCCGTTCGTAAGGCTGGAATGTCGGAACGGAGAGGTATCCTACTTCTTAAATGCATGTGTTAGTGGGCATACGACGACGTTGTTGGGAGTTGAACGCTATGCGTTGTTCGACCCGGCCGTCAAATGTTGTGTACTTGCGAGGTGGTATTATTTGCATGTAGCGTACCGCTTGTTATGAGGCTTGAGCTCTTTTCCGCCTCTTTCATGAATTGATCTACCGAATTTGGGGTACTCGGCGTTTTCTTTGTAAGACCGAGTCTTGGATGCGAAACGCTTTATCGCATGTCGAATCGGAAAATGTGATTCCGAGAATCTGGTCAGGTTTAGATTAGGAGCCGTTTTATTATCGTTCCTACCAGGAGGAAATTAGTCTACATATACAAAATGTAGCATCGTGTATGCGTTCAGGGAAATGCTTTATCCCGTGGATGCCTTTTAATCATACTTGCCATGTACACGGTGCTAGTGCGTTTCATTTACCGTGAGAGATGTCGTCTTTGTGTCGTCGTTCTTGAATGCGTGATTTCATGACTTATTATTCATGGTCATTGCATGATTGGGCATTGTCAATGTATTGGTATGTCTGAATGGATGATAATATTATGAATTTATTGTGGTCATCGCATGACCTGGCATGGTTGTTTGTCGAGTCTCAATCTTATCAAACTTATACCGCTAACGGTGAGATACAAGCCCTAGTGAGCGTATTCGGTTGCCTAAGAGTGTCTTCCCCGAGTCTTTGTATAACATGATGGATTCGGACTTGTGACTCTTATGCTCTTATCATTTAAATATCGAATTGCCTATCTATTCTTATCGTATCTTACATGTATATCTATATATGCATGATTTTACTTTTGTATTTCCTTCTATGTACGTTTAATGTGATATGGCTGGGAGAACCCGGAGTTACTCCCCACTGACTGTGGCGTTCATGTTTTCATGGATGAACCGGTTGCTTGATTGGATGGCTTTTTGCTTGTCGTATTTTGGGTTCGGGTGTGAGCTAGCGGGCGTTGTCCCTGGATGAAACACCTCTAGACGTTTATTAGCTAGTTTGCTAATCACTTTGATATTGATAACATTTTGAGAGACTTCGTCTCTTATAGTATTTTGTATTTGGTTTGTAATTTTTGACACTCCTCGTATTTTCTATCTTTCATGTATAAAAGTTTTTAAAAGTTTCATATTTCCGCTATATAATTCACATGCTTGTATGTTTTATATTTCCGCATTCGCGAGGGTTGTCACAGTTGGTATCAGAGCTTAAACGCTCCCGACGCACACACGTGAACCCTAAACTTAAATTACTTGACCTTGAATAATAAATGAGAGATGGGTAGACTTAAGGACCTAAGGTGGTAGTCTTGGTGTACTTGATGTTTGTTAGGTTCTAACTTGTTTGTTGATTGTTTTGAGTGATGTTATGTTTGTTTGTATCTACCGTCTTAAGGTGGATCTTTGTGTTACCTAAAAGAAGTATACTCTACCGAAATTTTGAGGATTTACAAGCCTAATTGAAGTGTATTTCTTCTTCATCTATGAATTCTCTCGTCCTTATTATTTTATGCTCTCTTCCTTCTATCTAAATGCTTCTTCATCATCTAACTTCTTTTCCCCTTGGAAATTACTCTTGTTACTTTCCTCCTCTTTATCAATTTGTACCATCAACTTCCTTATGTGACCTTTTGTGGACACCATACCCTTTTGTTTGTGGCATATTGTACTTGGTTGGAAGAATTTTAGACTTTGTGGAATATTACTGTTTGTTAGAATGAATTTGTGATTTGAGGAAAATGGTATAGATCTAATTTCACCCTATAGTGGTGAGAGTTGGTATCCTTGAGGAAAGTGTGGTAAGGTATGTTTAATGATTTTAATGTATAAATGCTTGCCATGACTTGTGTGTAATTAGTTCATGATATTCGATGGTGTAAGGTCGAATGAGTTGGTTATGACTTCTTAACTCATTAGTAATTTAGTCTTTTGGACTTAGAAGTTTAGTATTGGTTTGAAGACCATGCTTATGATATGTCTATTTGGTGTAAATAAGAAGTTTTGGATGATACCTTGAGTTGTAAAATGCTTTTGAGATTAAGTGACGTCTTGTGGTTTCCTATTGTGTTTTGTGAGTATAGGCTTGGTGGAAAGCTTTTGGCTATAGTTCTTGGATTTAAAGATATGATCTTATCTTATGGCATCGGAGACTCGTTTGAAGTAGTAAGGTTTCGTTGTAAGTTGAACCATATTACTTGAGGATTATAGATATGAGCGAGATTCGATGATGTGAACTATGATGGAAATACCTTGGGACGTAAATGTTGATGTTTGACTTGAGGTTGTACTTTGTTAATAATGAACTCGTGGGCTATAGACTCGAAAATGACCGAGTATAAGAGAGTATTTGTTAGTCCTTCAGTTAAAGAAACCTTTGAGGTTGTGTTGAATATTTGAGCTAAAGGAATGTTATTATACTTGAGTTGCAATTCCGCATTTGGGATTCCGTGTGATATGAAAGGATAGATGAATTGGGTTGTAATCGATTTGTTAAATCTAGGTGTACCTTACTTTGATGATTGTGGTACGATGGTCTCTTGTAAGAGACCTTTGTTTGGGATGAGTTGCTTTACTATCACCCTAAGTCTGAAAGGAGAAATTTTGTGGATTAAACCTTAAACCTTTACTCGTGCTATCATCCCTTTTCATTTCCATTCTTGAATGTTTTTGTCAAGATTGATCTTTAAGAAATCACAAGCTCGTACCTTCTTTCTTACTCAGATAGCTTCATAACTCTACTATGTGCTTTGTCTCTTTCTTGACCTCGTTATTTTCAGCGCTCCTCTCTTGTAATCTCGTGCCTTAATTATTCCCATGTTCTCCTTGAGATTCCTTATCGTTTTCTATCTCGTTGCTCCTTCATCTCTTCTCTAGTGGATTGGATATTCCGTTTGTAAGGCTTAGAGAATAAGTGTAATGTATTTTGGAATTCTTAGGTTAGAATATGTGTTTTTGGATGGAGCAAATTTCAGAATGTATTTGATCATGGAAAATAGGACTTAAGCTGGAGGATGAATCCTAATAGTGATAATACATCTTCTCCTAGTAGTTTTGGATTTGAAGCTTGGTACTCTAGTGTTATTTTGAGAATTTAGTTAATCATGTTAATAGTTCGTTGTTGTTGGGTACTATAACGGTTGCTTGGTATGTCATTTGAGAATTAGATGTCTCTAATTGGTGGATTCTAAAAGAGACTTTGCTTTAGGGAAATTGAGCCGGTACCCAAAGTTGAGGAGTATTGTCATAAATGAAAATCGATTCATTTTGAGTTTTAGATGAATTAGATGATTTGAATGGTTGTCTAATTGCCAAGTAAGTGGTCATTTGTGGGTTGGAATTAGTAATTCTCTTTTATTCTTAAGGAATCATAGTTTGAGATTGAGATATGTTCGTTGCAAGCTTTGGATAATGAGTACTCAGTTGTTATGGAATATAGAGTTAGAATGGTGAACTCATTTATCTTGAGGATTATAATCACCGTAGTTTGCTAATGTGACTATTTATATTTGAGGCTTCGAGCGTAGTAATGATCGAATTAAGGATGTTAGGGCGTATTAAAGAATTCTTATAAGCGATAATGGATTGTGGATTTTCCCTTGTCGTGAGACTTTGGATGAGACTAGTTGGATCTTAGATAATTATGTTTGGTTGCGTGGATTGTGTTTTGATTTTCGAGGATGAGAAAGTTCATTGTAAATTTAGGATAATGAGTTTGAAGTAAATTGGATTAAAGGATTTCATGGTAAGTCCTTTACTTTGTGGTTGTTAGCGATCATGTTTCCATAGATAAATATTTGTTGGTAGTTTCTAGTAAGAGTTTTGATGAATCTAAGAAGATTAGAGTGCGTAATAAATCTTTCATGTGGATTGTTAGTTGTGGAGTCTACCGTGCCGATGGACCTTAGTAGATTCTAATTGGATTCGAATAATTGGGATTTGTTACTCGAAGTTTCGTGATTATGGAATATTTTTGTAGGAATTTTGATGATTGAAATGATGAGTTGCAAATTGGGTAAATTGCATTCTCTTGAGGATTAGAGTATCAGTAGAGTTAGTACTATCGAGTTCTTGTAGATCTTCGTGCCGACTTCATCGTGATTCTTCATATCCCTAAGAGTTCGATTTGTTTTGTTTTTGCGTGTTTTGTATATATTTTGTTATCGTGATTTGTGAACTTTATGTTCGAGTCGCTCTATGTAGTGTAATGTCGTGTTATTTTGACTTTATCTTTGAGAAAACTTCAAATTTCCATATTATATTTCTAATTTAACGTTTCAAAGAAGTCTAAAGATGGTTTGTGTACCCTCTTTTTGGAGAAAATGGATTTCTTTTGCTTTTATATTTGGATTTTGCGTTTGGTTGGATGTTTGCACTTGTTATTGGAGACGTCTGATAACTAGTCCTGCACTTACTAACGTTGTTTTGAATTTCGATTTCACTATTTCGACATTGCTTTGATTTGGATAATTAGAGTTCTCGTTCGCGACGAGCATTCTTGTGATCCGTAAATAGAGTTTCGCTCTTATGAAAATTCTCCTTAAACCCTTTTCGAGATGAACCTCGTTTCATAAATGTTTCCCTTATAAAAGTTTTCGTATTAATTTTGAAAACCGATTCTTGTCCTTGATACTTTTATTTTCTACTCTCAAGTTTCGAGGACGAAACTTTTTAAAAGGTGGGGTGATTGTAACACCCGTAAATGTACCCTATTTTTATAGAGAAAATATTTTACGGTTACTTTTCAGTGAAATTTAGTTTTAATCGTAAATTTAATTTTCCGAGTCGAATTTAGAATTTCCGAGTTCGTATTTGGAATTTCCGCGAGATTCCATGAGAATCCCGTCTTAAGGCGAGTTTGACTTTTGTTGACTTTTTCCTTTCATAACTCATACTACCTCCCTTAACCTAGTTCATACACAATCACAATTCAACTTTACTTCTTCTTTAAGAAATCAAAACCCTTGCCTCCATAATCTTTCCATTCTTTGAATCAACATATCTCACTCGTTTCTTGTTGAAATTCGCGTAAGTTCGTCTTATTCTTCCCCTCTTAGCTTCCTTTATCCGTATTAGTAATAAAATTACCGTCTTTCTCGCTTTTTAAATTATCCGTCTTTCTCAAGGTGAATGATATTCATCTTTTATTATCTAATTGTATGTAGGTGGAGACTAGGAAGGTTTAGAAATCGATTAAAGACGCGTAAAGGTAACGGTGAAGGGTTACTCGGTATCATTTACGTGTTTTACATGCTTCTATGTTAGAATTCGTATTTAGAATACGATTAGAAAGCTTAGGATTCATGTTATTGATGATGAATGTTGTTAGTTGATGATTGTTGATGATGAATATTGATTGTTGATAGTTAATAGAAGTAGATTATGAGAATTGAAAATGATTGAATGCTTGATGAAGTTCTCGGGTGAACTGGTGCTCCTGGCCGAAGTATCGGCTGCCGGTTAAGTGGCCGGCTGGGAACTCATTGCACAAACCCTTTTTCGTAGAATGATCATATCTCCTTCGTTACTTGCTTGTTTTGGGCTTGTGACCTATCGTTGGAACCGTAAGAGGATAAGCTATCACTTCGACTTGGAATTTCTGCATTTGCATATATAGAACTCTAGTTATGACCGTTTGAAGTGGACCCTTGTTTTAGTTAGTTTCCAAACTTGCGTTTTGTGTGTAGTTGTGCTCTGAGCCGGGGTACCGGCCGCCGGCCTCCAGACCGGCCTGGAACACGGCTGTGTTTTATTCTTAAAATTTCTAAAACTCGTAATTTAAAATAGTTCGCATGGTTCGTTTATCGTATAATTTTATGTAGTGACTTATAATATTAATGTTTTGAATATATGATATTTCATTCGCTTGTATCACATGTTTTGTGACGGTTTTTGATATGTCCCACTTTGAGTCGGTTTTTACAAATGATACGGTTTGAGCACTATTTTGTCTTGTGCTTTGTACTCTCATTCCCTTGGCTACCTTCCCGTTCGTAAGGCTGGAATGTCGGAACGGAGAGGTATCCTACTGCTTAATTGCATGTGTTAGTGGGCATACGACGACGTTGTTGGGAGTTGAACGCTATGCGTTGATCGACCCGGCCGTCAAATGTTGTGTACTTGCGAGGTGGTGTTATTTGCATGTAGCGTACCGCTTGTTATGAGGCTTGTGCTCTTTTCCGCCTCTTTCGTGAATTGATCTACCGAATTTGGGGTACTCGGCGTCTATGATTGACCGAGTCTTGGATGCGAAACGTTTTATCGCATGTCGAATCGAAAAATGTGATTCCGAGAATCTGGTCAGGTTTAGATTAGGAGCCGTTTTATTATCGTTCCTACCAGGAGGAAATTAGTCTACATATACGAAATGTAGCATCGTGTATGCGTTCAGGGAAATGCTTTATCCCGTGGATGCCTTTTAATCATATTTGCCATGTACACGGTGCTAGTGCGTTTCATTTACCGTGAGAGATGTCGTCTTTGTGTCGTCGTTCTTGAATGCGTGATTTCATGACTTATTATTCATGGTCATTGCATGATTGGGCATTGTCAATGTATTGGTATGTCTGAATGAATGATAATATGATGAATTTATTGTCGTTATCGCATGACTTGGCATGGTTGTTTGTCGAGTCTCAATCTTATCAAACTTATACCGCTAACGGTGAGATACAAGCCCTAGTGAGCGTATTCGGTTGCCTAAGAGTGTCTTCCCCGAGTCTTTGTATAACATGATGGATTCGGACTTGTGACTCTTATGCTCTTATCATTTAAATATCGAATTGCCTATCTATTCTTATCGTATCTTACATGTATATCTATATATGCATGATTTTACTTTTGTATTTCCTTCTATGTACGTTTAATGTGATATGGCTGGGAGAACCCGGAGTTACTCCCCACTGACTGTGGCGTTCATGTTTTTCATGGATGAACAGGTTGCTTGATTTGGATGGCTTTTTGCTTGTGGTATTTTGGGTTCGGGTGTGAGCTAGCGGGCGTTGTCCCTGAACGAAACACCTCTAGACGTTTATTAGCTAGTTTGCTAATCACTTTGATATTGATAACATTTTGAGAGACTTCGTCTCTTATAGTATTTTGTATTTGGTTTGTAATTTTTGACACTCCTCGTATTTTCTATCTTGCATGTATAAAAGTTTTTAAAAGTTTCATATTTCCGCTATATAATTCACATGCTTGTATGTTTTATATGTCCGCATTCGCGAGGGTTGTCACATCCACGTTTTAATCCTAGCATGTGAACTTAGACTATGTCGGTTGAACATGTAATTTAGTAATCAATTGTGTCAAATTGGGATTTAAGATTGAATTACATATGAAAAGACAATTAAATTATACAATACAATGATTAAATAGAACAATAAAATAAAGATTACAATTGATTACAACGAATACGGATCTATGTCGGAAATATACCCAAAAGGAAGACTTAAAGAAAAGAAATAAAATAAAAAAAATTATCAAAAGAGAGATTAACGGTGATACTAGGAGTTAATAGTTGATTAATTAGGCAATTAAGCTACGTCGGAGCGAATCAAGAAGATTAGAGACAGAAACCAGCCCAGAACAGGGGTAGCAGAAGGTGCGTCCTCTGGAAGAGGCGCAACACTCTGTGCGTCTGTTCCCGAGTTGGGTTATGGCTGTGAAGCCAGAAGCGCAATCAGTTAGTATTTTGTTTGTGTATTTACGGTTTATTAATGATCTATGAGTCGAACTTAAGTGATTTAATAAATTAAATTACACTAATTATATCAAAGACTAATCTAGAGATTTGATATGAACGAATCTAACCTCTAAAGACACAATTTGATAGATGACAAAAACCCACTAATGTTGATTATTAGGGATCCAAGTCATGACAAACTATCTAAATATGAAATTATGATGAAAGACGATTTACAGGAAATAATAAAAACTAATAAAGGTTTTGAAAAGGTTTGAGCATAAATCCGATGAATCTTACATTAGATGAAATAAATAAAATACAATACAAAAGATGGGTTTAAACACCCTCAGACTTACATGTTGACGAAACGAGATATGAACTAAAGTTATGATTTAGCGACAGCTCGACTCGAATGTAAAGAAAGTGCCCTTGTAAGAGGATCGATTGATTAATTAAGATTGATTATTGTTGAGTTGGTCAAATTGGTAGGTCAATGCAATAACGTGACGGGAACCCAGAAGGATCTGAGCTTACGTGGTCGATTGATCAAGCACGTAGTTGTCAAAATGCTTAGAGAAAGGCCTAAAATGCAAAGAGAGAAAAAAAAAAGGGCGGAACACTCACGTGCCTGAAAAGTGTGCACGAACCTCTCCTTATATAGGGAGAAATTCGAAGAGTTTTGGAATAACTCGAACATAGAAAGACATCTACAAAATATCCCGGAAACAGAGAAAATGAGCTGGGGAAGAGGCGCAGCAGGCACTGCGACTCTTGGAAGAGGCGCAGCTCCTGCTGCGTCATATCCCGAGCAGTTTCCTACTTTGAAAGAAATATTTCCGCGTTTCTATTATGGAATTGCGGTAGATTTCGAATGCTTTCTAAATAAAATAAGGATATATTTTACCAAAAAAAGATAAGTTTTGAAACATTAAAATATCTGGAATATTCTCGAGCGTTCAGACACGGTTTTAAAAGACGGTTTATAGAAAATGAAGCGGTTTTTGACCCGGACTCCAAATAAACTCTAATGACTGTCAAAACTACCGTATCGGCACGTAGATGACGACAAAGGGGTAGCCACAACAATGCACAAGTTGTATTTTTGAGAGAAAACTCATCTTAGCTTTTTAATTCATCAAATCTGATTTTGTTACAAGGATGTGAGTTCCTTACATAGAGCCTCACATTACATCTTAGCCTTTAATCTAAAAACTAAATCCTAAGTCTACAAATAAAAGAACAAAAGGACAATACAATAAAGCAACACAAACTAGAGGACAATACAAAAAGCTACACTCGATAGCTGGACATGTCCTTGTCTTGGACTATTTTGGCCGAGACAAGGGTCCATTGTCCTTGTCCTTGGTCTTCACTTGTCTTGACATCTTTAGTAGACAAAAAGGGGGACCATATGATGTCATTAGTCTTTGGAATCTTTGGCATTTGTGCTCACCATTTGGCCTTGCAAAAACATAGCTGCTAACCATCAAGATTTCAACCATGGGTTGATTTGCGATAAAAGGTAAATCCCCACCCCCACCCATGGATCAATTGCTTTTACTTTTTGGCAACAATATGATATTTGAGCTTTTGAAATTTTCTTTTTAATTTAAAATAATCGTGTGTGGCAAAAAAAAATGATTTTAAATTCATAAACACTTTAAAAAGTAAGGCCAAATACATATATTGTAAAGAGTAGAGATTACATATCCCACTTTTATATCTCATCTTGTGTTCCATCCCCTAAAATCTTGATACATCATACTTAAGAAATATTATTACGCAAAATGAAACATGAAATGAGACATAAGACAAAGTGGCTTGAGTGTAGTGGAGCTTTGGAGTGCCTCAAAGCGTTGTAATATTACAACGAATTGAGAGGTCCCGGGATTGACTCCCACACGAGAGTGCTACGGTTAGATGCCAGCAAGGGTAACCTTTATGAGTTACAGTCTCCGGGCTCGCAAGGTGTTCGGGTGTTCCCTTAGATCACAAAAAAAGATCTTCTAGCATAGCGAAATATAAAACGTTTTATTAAAGGTTAAAAACAACGTGAGCCCCTCCCCTCCCAAAAAATAAGGGAAAAATATTAAAAAAAGGAAAAATCGAAGGAAAAAATGTAGAGGAGGAAAAAAGCGAGGAAATATTGGTAAATGCAAGGATCTGTGTTGTATCTCTATTTGGTGTGAAAGTCGGGAAACAATGAGGAATGATGGGGTTCGGATGCAGGCGATGTTTCTGCTTTTTATCTTTTGTTTCGGATTATCGAATGCTGAAGATGCTCTCGTTAATCCCAAATGCAACAACAAGGCTCGATTGGTATCATTCCAACTCTTTTTGCATTTTCTCTCCTATTTTTGCCTGCTTTCTTATTTCTGCATTTCTTTTGCTTTACGAATTTCTATGTTGACCTTCATTATTTGAATTATTATGGTAGCTACATCATTGTTGTACATCTTGGGTTATCATAATATGTTTTACTCTTTTATCTTTTTATATTCTTTGTCCGGTATTTTTAATCATAGTTCAACAAATGATTGAGAAGAAAATACGTGAGATTCTGAGTGTGTGATCGGATCGGTTTAACTATCCTCACCCGCTAATGGTTGGATTGGATGATGACGCTTTTAGAAAAAGTGGATCAATATATTACCGTAAATAATATTACAACAACATAAAATAATATAAAGACAGAGAAATGAAATAACAATAATATAAAAGAGAGTAGATCAGAAAGAAGTAGCCTGGGTCGAATCGCGCTAGGGGCTTTCCTAAGAGATAATGCCTCCACTCCACTGGTTACCAAATAATGTCTTCCTCTCCCAAAATACGACAACCCGTCGAACTCCTTCGGTAGCAGCAAGAGGAGCCCCGTACCGATGACCACCCGATGCTCAATAATATTTTTTAAGTGTAAAATAACTTAAACATAAAACAAGTCTTTATACAAATAAGGGGGGAATATAGTAATATAAAATTGATGTTAAACATCGTTTTTCATCTATATAGCACTAAGCAATAGAACCCATATTTATATGAATCAATATCATCACTACTAAAGAGCAATTACTCACACCATATTATAACTCCATATGTTATATTGTATTTGGAGTTATAGCCACCATTAAACAACTTTTACGAAATGAATGACCATTTAAACACCCATAAACTCACCATATTAATTGACATAAATCATGCACTTAATGGGTGAACAATGACAAAATATCTTTATAACTTATGAAAATCAATGTTGATAAATGACCATTAAAACAACTTTTAATTACTTGGTCAAACACATGATTTAAGAATCAAAAATAATTTTTAAATCATAAATAAATAAGATTTAGTAATAAAAAAAAAATTCTTTTTATAAAAATAATAATAGTGAGCATACGATAGTATGATACTGTGTAATAGGTGTAGGTACCTTTCGGGTTTGAACCAACACTTAGTGTAAGTGAGCTTGCACTCGAATAAATCATAGTAGTATAAATACTTTGAACTAGGTTCCTTAGATCAAGCTTCGACTCACCCCATACACGATATAGACAATCAATCATGTTCTATCAATGGTGCGCGTTAATGGTTATGCGCAGGTATCTTGTGTCATGAGTGCATCTAGGGAGTTGCCCACGTCCCATAGTAGCGATCACACTACGAACACTCACTAGGTGAATCCTCCAAGGGTAGGTGTGACATCGACCCCGTGAAATTTTATGCCTTCGGATTCATTAAGAGATGAAACTCAACCTTAAACCGTCACAACAAAAATCAATAAGAGCACCTCATAAAACACAATATCACACTTCACCATAGGAATGAGACGCGGACCAAAATAAAATATCCGCCAAATAAATGGTGCTCTCCTGAATTAGCCCACCCACAGTTTCGTTATTATATAACACGCCATGTCTGACACTTCAGGTCTCACACCACACGCAACCAACGTCAAGTGTCGAAGAAACCTAACATCAAATTATAGACTTGAGTAGAATGTACTTACAATGTTACAAAAAATTCAATTTTTAAATTATTTGCAATTTCCAAGTGAGGTGAAGTCAAAGTTGCGTGCCTTGTGCCTACCCAAACGGCCAAACTCACATGGGAGACCACTCTTGTACGTTTTAAAGTGCATATTGGAGCGCTTGTTCGAAACCTCATGATTGATTTAGTTTGTGGACAAAGCCACTCTGTGCGTATAATCTTATAAGGTTGTATTTGGAAACGAAAAAGCAATGGACTGAATGTAGTACCTATAATTCATATTCTTTTCTTTAGAGTTGTTCTTTCTTTTTCCTCAGGTTGTGATACATTTCAGAATGTTTTATGTCCTCATGTTGCTTTATACTCCTATTAAATAATTGCTCCCACCACATTGTTTTAGTACTTTCATGGATCCTAGATTTTTCAGTGCCTCTTCAAATTTGCAGCACAAGGGTGGATTTTACCAAGGTTATCCTTTATCTGATAGTTAAATAGAGAGAAATATATCTCCTGAACTATTGTAATTACTGTATACAGTGTGTATAAGGCTTGCTTAAGTTTGAGACTCTTGACTGGTTCTAGTTTTCTTTTTTGTTATTTCCCCCCCTTTTTTCGGCCTTTGTTGAGGTAATGCCTGCCTCATTATCATTTAAACAAGATCAACTTCTAAACTATTTTTGTATATTATGCTTATTGCTCCCTCTGCCCGTATTACCTACATGTTACGTCATTTTCTATATTTATTTTTCCATAATAGTGGTATGTACGTCGCCTTATGATTGTGATGGATATTTTCTGCAGGCCAAGGTGAACCACTGGATTGATGGTGTTGATAGAGGGGTGTTTAGCGCAGTGACTGCACATTTTGGCCCATACCCCCCTCTGGAGAAGAGAAGTGCTAGATTGCCAGCTGCAATCACAAATCCATTTAATGGTTGCTCTGCTCTGTCATCAGAGGTTCGTGTTCCTTCCTCAATCTCTAGCTTCTTCCATATTATACGGAATATCTGTTTTAGTGGCTAAAGGAGTTTGCTTGTGTTTGAGAAGGTCAACTTTTTCCTACACTTGAAATATTCTTGTGCAATCAAAATATCAAATATGAGTTTTTTCATTCTAGAATAAATTCCTGGACATGCTGCAAGTGCATTTTAAAGAAATGGATTCCAATAGAGAGTAGAGACATGGGAAACTTGAAATCTAGTACTTTAAAGCTCTCGTGTTTGCATCTCTGGCAGTCATGTGCTACCCTCGTATTCAGCAGGGTTACCGGATTCGCTGGGGTACACTAGAGGTGGTAATCGGGTCACTCAGGTCGGTTACGGGTCAGGTCAAGGCGGGTCGGGTTATATCGGGTTCGGGTTGTGTCGGGTCAGTAATGGGTCCGGGTTGGTTAGAGTTCATGTCGGGTTATCTTCGGGTCGGGTCATCAGCGAGTGACAAGTTGGGTTGGGTCATTTGCGGGTCAGTATCGGGTGAGGTTATCAACATATATTTTATCTTATGTATTTAGGTTTTAATGGGTAATTTTATGTTTAAACAATGTCTAAGTGTATTAATTGTAGTTTAAAGTGACAATAATTATGATAAATGTCAATTTATTCTTATTTACACCATAATTAAGCTAGATCATTATCGGGTCATCCATCGGGTTGTGTCAATATCAGGTCACGGGTCGGTTCAGGTCAGGTTCGAGTTGGAAAAAACAAGGCTGCTATCGGGTCGGGTTCGGTTCGAGTCGGGTCGGTTTCGGTTCACCCAATTTTCGGGTTCTATCGGGTCGGGTTTCGGGCGGGTCGAGTCGGGTTTCTCGGGTCGGGTTAGCTTTTGCCAGCTCGTACACTACGAATCGTGAATCGGTAAAGGCGTATTCATAGTGTATCCGGTAACCATGGTATTCAGTATTGTTGTTTATCATGGAATATCTTTTGTCTGTTGCACCATGATCTCAAATTGCTATTTCAATTGCCATTCCTATATTGCAGTTGAATCAATCAGTTGCACTGTCTATTCGTGGTGATTGCGACTACACTATCAAGGCAAAAGTTGCTCAAGCTGGAGGTGCTTCAGCTTTGGTGCTCATAAATGAGGAAGATGGTGAGCTGTTTTTGCTTTTTAACTTCAATGTTGTTTGATGTATTAATGCTTTTGGTATATATCGCCCTCTTCCTCCTCTTGTTTCACTGGTATTCAGCTGACGATTTTATTAAATGGAAGCAAGCTATAAACGTTGCTCAACAAGACATTAGTAAAGAAGTGGATGGAAATACGAATTTAGGATTCAAAGACTCTTTTGATAAGTAAACGGGATCCAGTTTCTTAAGGTCCAAAAGAACAGGAAAATCTACTCCTACAAAACAAAGCACAACCACCAAGAGAAATGGAGAAACAAATATGCCAACCGAAAACAAGACTGACTTATGTAAAGTTGTGCATCAGTCCCCATACAATGCCAAAGAGTTCAACACTTTGCCAATATACACTATACACATTGCATTTCGTTCTTACTTCCACCCAAGTTTTACCTTCACTTGATAAGTGAAACTAGTACAACTGTTTAGAATTGCCATTCACGGCTGCCCCCACTGGCAATTGCAACAAGTTGGAGAGTAGGGGTGAGCAAAATCGGGTACCCGATACGGTTTTAAAAATCGTATCGGGTACCGGGTTTTTTTGAGGCCAAAAATTAATACCCGGATACGACCCAGTTTAACCGGGTACCCGGTTTCCGTATACCCGGTTAAACCGGGTACCCGAAAACCGTATACCCGGATCCGGTTTAATTAATAATGGTCAAAACTCAAAATTTGATTTCACAAAATTAGTTACGGCTCATTACTAGAATGCCCATATAATCTAATAGGCCTATTATTACGAAACAGAACTACTTGCAAAGTTAGTTTTAAGATGCCAAAATGCAAACTTTCATCGTTTCACATAAAACTTTGACACTCACAAAGTAGTTACATATATTTCAAGTTTCACATCCAATGATTGACCCACAAAGAATCACACAAATAGTACATATCAAACCCAAAGTTTCACATACAACTTATTTTTTGTTATTTTTAATTAAACCGTGTCAAAAACCGTATACCTGGTTTTGATTTTCCCCGACCCGGACCCGATACGGTTTTTTAAAAAACCGTATCGTATACCCGGAAATTCGTATCGTGTACCCGGAAATCCGTGTAATTAAAACCGTATACCGTATCGTATCCGTATATTAAAACCGTATCGTATATTTTTGCTCAGCCCTATTGGAGAGGCTGAATGGAAAAATTAGACGACATTGTGTTTGCGTGTCAATATTTCCTATTCTGCCTTTTGCATCCCTCTCAAATCCTATTTGTTTTCCTCCAAAGATTGACACACAAGCTAGCCCCGTAGGATTCCAACTCCAAGTACACAATCCTGTCTTGTGGGTGATAGAAGTTTTGGTGGTGTGCATGGTGGGTGGGCCGGTGGATTTGGTCGATTATTGTGGTCGTGGGGGTGTCTAGTGGTGTGCGGTCTGTAATGTGGTGGGTGGGCCGGTGGTGTGGTGGGCTTATATGGTGTGAGGAGAAGTAATGGATGACCTGGTGGTGTGGTGGGTGTGGTGAGTGTGGCTGATCTTAAGGTGGTGGGTAGGCTGGTGTTGTGGACTGGTGCAGTGGTGGGTATGGCAGAGCAGTAGTGTCGGGCTGTACGTAGGGTGGCAGGTGGCTAGGGAGAGAGGAGGAAAGGATAAAATCGTAACTTTGGGAATTAATACTTCCAAATAAAGAATTGTATAGAAGTGAATGAAATGACCTAAAAACGGAATTTGTATATAATTAAATAGAACTTGGGGAGTACAAACAGTGCATAATCCTGGTGAGCATCTTCGTATGCTCCTACCAGATGCATCATAAATTCATAACAGGTTATACTTTGGAGAAGGGAAATGGAGTAAGAGCGTTTTCTTTCCAAATCTTTCTTATGCTGGAGGGATTTTAATTTGCCTTGTAGGAGGGAAGGGAAGGGATTCATTTTCCCTCCTTCCAAATCCCATGCACCTAATTTGCTAATCAAATAAGGGATTTTTTCTCGCTCACATTCCTTCCAAATACCTCCCTCCAAACAAAGTGATAGTGTTACCCAAATTTCTAGAAAGAAACCGATGGTACTGCTATGGCTTTGCTTTATGATCGTCAATGTTGTCGTCGTCACACTATCACACTTATTCACATATAACATTTCTTTCCCTCTTCAACTCTCCCTTTCAATTATCCCTCAGCGATTGAGGACGGTTGTTGGACCAGCATAAGTACATCAAGCAATAGCTCTCTGAAGGTTATTGTTTGCCAAGCTTCCCACTTCACTGATTCGAAAAAAATTCGCATGTTATTTGGCTCCTAATTTTTTTTTTAGTCTGAAAAAGTGTAAGCATCGAAATTTGGAATTGATATTTGTGACTAAAGTTAGTTCTTGTTTTCGCCATTCTTTCACATTTGAATGATATTCGCCTTTCCATTCCAGACTAATAAATTTGTTACGTACCTGACAGATCTAGTTGACATGAGTTGCTCGAAGAATGACACTGACCTGAACATCACGATTCCGGTTGTCATGATCCAAAAATCAGATGGAGACACTGTAAACAAAGCTTTTGAATCTGGGAAGAGAGGCAAGCATTTGTAATTTGTCATCTTTACATGTTAAAACCTTGTTTTTTTTCACCTGTATAGAACTTCTGGCTCGACGGATATAGATGTGTATGTGTGTGATGCTGAATATTTTTCTCAGTATTTGCTCTCAAGACTGCAGCTAAACAGATATTGCATTGCTAATTACTTCTCCTTCGTTTATTTACAGTTGAGCTCCAAATATACTTGTTGAAACGCTCAGTTGTGGACCTCTCCAACAGCATAATATGGTTGATATCAGTCGGAACACTTATTGTTGCGAGTATCTGGCCTGATCTGGCTGGCCGTGAGCAGAGTGATGAGCGATATAATGAACTGTCACCAAAGGTTTGCTTTCTTAAACCACATTCTTCACATATTTGTTTTGTTTGTGCACTTTTGGAGTGGCCCCTCACATTATGACCAACTAATCAAAACAATATTGTCAACCATCATAACATCTTTAACCTCAAGATAAACTATCTCTAGAAGACCTCTTCATCTCTCATGGTCGGAGTTAACAACATTAGATCACCTCTAAAACACCAAGGAATTTTCCAATGAAGCATTAACATGAATAACATCCTTAATTCCTCCCATTGAGCTCCAAAGTTATCGTGAAAAATAATGATCCCACCCAGATACCAATTGAAGGAAGAAAACGCCAGTCCGCCAATGTATAGAACTCAACCCCATAAACTCAGTGTCACCTCCCTATTCACCTTTTCCGATTTAGATGCAAGATGAACACCAGTATCACAAACAAATTTCCTAATTATTTATATACGTCACCTTGCTAATTTGGACATTTAAACCTTTTCACAATCCACGATATGATATTAACATTAGCAAGGTTCAAAATCTCGATATCAGCCGTAGTCGCGGTACGGTATAATCGGTCCTTAATTGGTCATCCTGGATGGATTACGGTGAATCTCGGTGATTTATCGGGTGATATCTCGAACTGGTAGAGTGAAAATCTGTTACAACTCGGCCGATACAATACGACTCCGGCCAGAATTTTCAACCATGAACATAAGTTATCAACCGAAATAATTACCCCCTTAGATACCGTCTCGTGATTAGCAATGGCACCATTGTGCCAGTGAAGCCACGAAAGCTTAGAGTTTTCCTTGAGTAATATAAGCCCGTTATGTATGCAGCCTTCATAAACCCAATGTTTTCCTCACCTAGTTTCCAAGAAGTGAAGGTATCAATCTGCTAAGAGAAAATGTGAAGATGCTGAGATGAGTTATATTAGATGTTAACAACATCTAAAAACATCTAAAAACAACTCTAATTTCTCTTAAAGAAACATCGTCATTGTTAGAAGTCTGAGAGAAAATTGTCAGATAGGAATAAACTTTATGAAACAGAAAACCCCCTATTCAGCCTTACATTGATGGTTTTTTTGTCAGCGTTACAATCTTACCTATATTAGTTCGACTGTTCAGTTTTTGTGCCAAATCCGTGTTGGGCAGAGGTATGGGATCCTTACTCGACACTTTTCTACAGAGACTAAATTACATGACCACAGTAGAGGAGCGACGTGTATATGAAACATATAGTATGATTTTTGACAATTTTAAGCCTTACGTTTTAAACATCTGTCCATTTCATATCAAAAATTTACATATTTAATATGTTCAATTATTATTTTTTGTTTTGAAGACATGTTCCCATACCCGTATCCTCATTTTAAGATAGGTTCCTCAGGTCTTAAACTTGAGTCTGGAAGAGTCCGACAATTGGATATGTACCTGTGTCAGACAGTCATACCCGAGTCTGAAAAACCTAGGTCTTAAGACTCTTTACTACTTGGTGTGTAAAATGGTTATTAACCTTGGATTATAATATTATATATCTCCAGCTAATTAGTTATCTTAAACCCATAACATATCTCAGCAGAAAATAATCTCTTACCCCATTCCTGTCTCTCACATTCCTTGTTGTAATTCCTGTCTCGTTATTTGTTAAGTGATGCCTGCATAATATCTCTGTACTGTGGGCAGGAGTCTTCCACAAACGAGGATAACTCTGAGAAGGATATACTGGACATAAATGTAGTGGGCGCTGTAGTGTTTGTTATTGCAGCTTCTGCCTTCCTGCTGCTGCTTTATTTTTTTATGTCATCATGGTTTGTCAAGGTGCTTATCGTTATGTTCTGCATTGGAGGTGTCGAGGTAAATTTTTCTGTTAAGCACTTTCATTGTATCTTCTTGACTCTTGGTTTATCGAATGTTTAATGGGCTGATTATATACTACTACTAGTGGTTCACTCAGAATTCCTCGAACTCGTAAAAGTGTTTATAAAGTTGCTGTTTAATTCTCTATTTTCAGCTCTATAAGCTCTGCGAATTGTACCTTTAGGATTTTCTTAATTATGAAGTTGGGGGAGCAGCTTGATGTACCTTTTTGTTTAAAGTTTGACCTTCAGTCGTCAGCTATAAGGTTAAAGGTGGGATGGTCTAAAGAAGATATTAAGAACCTTATTATAGAATGGGGGGAGCACGTTGACTTTTATGGGTTATTAATCTGTTTAGAGGATGCTTATTCATCTGGTTATGTTATCTTCCTCACCATTAACTATTTTCATGTTTGCAGGGAATTTATTATTGTGTTGCAAGTCTTGCGCTTAGGTAGGATTTAATTACGTTTGCCTTGGAAATTCTTTATACTCTTCATTTTGACAAATTCATCTATTTTATTTTGATAAGCAGACGATGCAGAATCTCACAGAAATCATTTAAACTACCTCTATTTGGGGAGGTTTTTATTATCCATGCTCTGGTTGTAGTTCTGGGTATAGCGTTTGCAGCATTTTGGTTTGCAACTCGATTCGAATCATATTCGTGGATTGGTCAAGATATTCTTGTAAGTTTGTTATTTTCATAGAAACAATTAGATGAAATAAAAGGGGATGTAATTGGTATAGGTCCATAATGGAAAGAACCATGCTATTGTGGCAGCTGAATGAACCCAGATCTTAAGTGCCCTCTGTTTCACTTGAAAGTTACCAGATTGGCCGCACCAATATAAAATAATGAATTGTTTTGTTTCAACTTTCTACCGACTGTAGGTGACTTCCTAAAATTCAATGAGATGCTTTTGTACTGTAGCGTTTTCTCAATCGCATCTTAGTAAAGCGGTTTCCATTTTTGGTCAGCTCCTCTATTTTCTAGAATATGACGAGTCAAATTTAAGTGTCAAGTACCTGATTGTGCAAACTGCCAAACTGTATGAACAAAAACCAACCTTGATTTATTCTTAAAATATATTTTCCTGATTTTCCCCATCTCCACTATTACAACTAAAACTATTATTTTCAAGGTATTTTGTGTAAGATCCCCGTTCATGTGACATAGTCAAATACCTATCCTTTTTTTTGTCAGGGAATTTGTTTCATGATCAGGGTTCTCCAAATGGTTCGGTTGCCAAATATTAAGGTGCAAATAACAGTTTCTGTCTCATTATTTATTAATCAAATTATTTATTAATCAAAAGTTTTCAAGTTGACAATAATTTGTCACTCAACAGGTTGCATCGGTTCTGTTGTGCTGTGCATTCTGTTATGATATTTTTTTTGTCTTCATTTCGGGCCATATATTCAAGCAAAGCGTCATGGTTGCGGTGAGATTACTTGTTCGATACTTACAAATACCTATGTGATTCTTCGTTAAAACCTATCTTTGTTGATTTTAAGAGTTATTGGATTCTGTCTTGGTTATAACTAAGTCGATACTCATATTCCTTCAGCCTTCATCTCAACGAATAAACTGTGATGTGAACTGGAGCATAAATGATCATGTAGAGTTCAAGTGGTTAGTGAAATGAATGTATTGTGAGAGCTTCGGATTAGGGGAAATCTTTGTTCTCTCTCTTCTCACTCTTATCATCACTTGACTACAGATGAAACGTGTATTTCGGAAAGAATAAAAGACTAGCTATCCCTCTTTCGTTTCTTTGTGGGAGAATGTGAGAAATCCTGAGGCCTTGGGAGTGGGAGACACGGGACCTGACATATCTAGTTAGCTGAGAGTTGAGACCCGTGCTACTTGTTGTTCACTCAGTGGGAGTACACCTACTGGGGGACATTGGTTACTATAGAGGCACCTACATCAGCGAATGGCTGGAGTTTGAATTTTACGAAGAGCTTCAAGGTTTTCGCTTGAACAGCATGTTCTCAATTCTGTTGCGTTCAAAGTAGCGAGATTTGTGTGCTTTCTACAATTTTATCTTTGGCTTAACGATATAAAAAATTATCTGTTTTTGGATGGGAGGTGACTAATAGCTTTTGTTGCATAAAAACTGTATTGCTTCCTTGTACCGAGCTGCTGAGGGTTTTCCTGTGATTGATAAATTAATGATCGTATTCCCACTTTGGCCTACTTAATTTTAAGCCATACTTTAGATCTTGTCATAATCATGATTGTGCAGTTTTCTTTTCTTTAGCTTGATTGTTTTCCCGTAGATTTGAAATTGTTGTGCAGTTCCTTAAGTAAGAGAACTTGAATTTGTGGTCTCGCACATCAAAGTTCATGTCAACCATAAAATAAATTCGCAAATATTTTTCAACTTTAATATCAAAAATGTACAGTGGAGCTGTCTATATGATTAGGCATTATCCTTTTGTGGCTGTTCCTAACCAGGATTTGTGCAGATAATGCCCTTCTATTTGTCTTCAATGCTTTTGAATTTAAGACAAAAGCTTTTTTCTTATTTGACTTCAGGTAGCCACTGGTCAAAACAGTGGAGGGGAAAGCATTCCGATGCTTCTGCGAGTCCCTCGGTTTTATGACCCATTTGCTGGATATGATTTGATTGGATTCGGCGACATTCTCTTTCCTGGTTTACTTGTGTCGTTTTGCTACAGGTATACTATGTTCCTTCTATCCCAAATGATACTGTATTTTAGTGAGCTCACACGAGTGGAGTTGGGGTTATTTCGAATGTATGAATAACTTACCTGAAAACGAAACAGTAATTATCAGATGGGATTGCCCAAAATAGAGAACGTAAGCTCTCAAATGGGACACAGAGGCTAGGGAGTAAATTTTTGTGGTTGCATTTTATTCATTACCATTACGAGTAACTTTTCAGTTTTGTATGTCTATTTGTATATCTCATCTATTCACAAGATAAATTTAGCTTATGTACTTAATCATACTGCTCCCGATCTTAAGGGCTAGTCCCTTGAGTTCAGTTATATCTGTAAATTTACGAGCCTGTAGCCTTTTAGTAATTGCATTGAATGTGCTTTTGCGCCACTGGTCTCACTTCTTAACTGAAATTCTGTTGACTCAGAAATTTAAAATACTTGTAAAAAAGATATATCTAGGTAACTGTTCTCAAGTCTGTGTGATGAAGAAAGGGATTACCACTATTTACCTGTTGCGTATATTGATTGGGGAATGAAAAAAGACAGAAGGAGGAAGATAGGAACCACACATAGCTATTGCTAATTAGTTCTGTAAATTAGTTTGCCCGAGTGTGGAAACACTGAAGCTTGAGCATGCCCTTGTTCACTTTTGTAAGTTTTACTTTGTTTTTTTTCTTTGAAAATAATTTTCATCTCGATGCTCTTTGCTGTTACAGATATGATAGGGCAAACAAAAGGAGTTTGGTCAATGGGTATTTTCTGTGGCTGACAATTGGCTATGGCATTGGTAAGATATATTTTGAATGCAATTCTATGTCTGGTGTCTTAGTTGGTGGTTATCTTGATCACATGCCACTTAGTCTTGCTTTTTAAGAATTTTCCAGTTCAGGATATTACGTTAATTCAAGTCATTTTCAGTGAAATTAACTAAAAAACAAAAGTAAGCCCTTCAAAATTTATTTCCACTTTGTGTTAGCGGACTTAGCTCAGCCTTTAAGAACAAAGGCTAAAACAAAATTTAATAGTAAACTAAACCAACTTAGTTATCATAATTAAAACCCAGCCCCTTCCCTTTCTTCTTATTAACTATGGTCACCATCAGGCATCAGCAGCCACTCTGTCCATCACTGACAACAACCACCGAGAAAGACTGACCAACAGATGTCACTAGCCTACTGCATACAAGTCAATCCCAGAAGATCTTGCATTTCCGTACGCTACGTCTCTGTCCTCTCCCTATTTCTTTGATTTCCTATATTCTCCTCCTTACCGCACTCACCCCTAACGACTTCTCCTCTCCCTTGCCTCTCCCTTTTCCCACGCTGCCTATGAACCTTCCAAGCCTGTTACGTGACCATCTGCTTTTTGTCTCTCTTCTTTCTTTTCGAGCCTCCACCTTAGAGGTATGTTGGGGAAAGGAATTAGAAGTTGGGGCTAGGACGGCTGGGAAGGCCATGTCGGTGAGGTTGTAATTGCTAGGTTAGCTGGGGAATTGCTAACAGTAAGCTAAGGGTGTGGAGGGAGGAAATAGGGAGAGGGTAAGGTGTTCAGGCTGTAAATGTTATGGCAATATGCTAAGTTGGTTATCATGAAATTATTTCTGCCACATAAGGGAAGAAATGGGTGTGGAAAGTTTGTTTTGTGATATAAGTATGGAAATATATTGTGAAGGGGAGAGAGTTTAAATTAGAGCCATGAATCTTATCGTTGTATTAGGATGGATTTATAAGTCCTATCTAGTCTATACCTCATTATTCAAAGTTCCTACATTTTAGATATTTTTTTCTCTAGTCTATACCTCCTATCAAGGAAATATCGACTAAGAAATGAGGTGATTAGAGAGAAGGTGAAAGTGGCGCCAATAGAGGACAAGATGGAGAATCGTCTAAGGTGGTTTGGTCATGTGAGAAGGAGGCCTACGGATGTACCCGTTAGGAGCTCACCTGGGGAATAGAAAAGGTTGCTAGGGGTAGAGGGAGGCCTAAGAAAATTTGGTTGAAAGTGATTGAGCATGATATTATATTTTTAGGGTTGAAGAGTGTATGGTGACGTAGAGAGCAAAATGGAGGGAAATGATACATGTGGATTTTTACTATATATGTCCTTACTTGAACATTTTATCGTTTCTATTAATTTTTTTTTAAAAATTATCTGTTTACTTTTGTGATTTATAAAAAGTTTTAACCAAAAGTTTCTTATAAGATCATACTTTGTTTACTTTTGAAATTTGCCGAAACACTAGTTTTTACTTCTATTTTCTAACTATTATTATTAATTTGTATTTTAGATCTAAATTCTTAGTTTTTATAAAAGAAAACTGTGTCATCACTTCTCTTTTCCCTATTTTTTCCATATTATGAGATGTATGATCACCTAGGGATGGTTCTAGTTCTACAGAATGATTCATGTCAGCCCACCTCATTAATTTTGGGATTAAGGCTCTGATGTTGTTGTTGTAGATCCTCCTATCAAACACCAGTTATGGTCTAAATAAGACATTTTTCAGTGAATATATGTGATAATTATTCTGGACCGAGTGCCTGCTCTTGCTGGTGTCGATTTATCTTCATTTTGACTCCTTTTACCGGGAAATTAGTCTGTTTATCACCGGTTAAGATCCCAAGTAACTCTGTCGACTATAGTCCCTAGCGGTATGCTCCTCGCCCCCGACCAGCGAGACAGACTTTCATAAAAGATAAAAGAGGGATGAAGTTCCTAAATGATACCTCCATCCCAGTTTCCAAATTCATTGTCCTTTTAGACTTTGTGATCAACTGATGTCCACTTTCACCATTACTTTTTCAATTTCTCCAAATTTGTAGAGTTGCAATGCAAAATGTGTCGTTTTTCCAAAACTGTTTCATATTTTCATATGGAAAAAGGCATGACATTGTATACTATTGAGGAGGAAGCACTCCTTTAGTTTCTCTTAATGTATACAACGTGGTTGCACTTGTCGACTTAGGTTGGCATTCTGATATGACATTGTTAATTGTAGCTCTGATTATGTCTTGATTTTTGCAATCATCTGTAGGGCTATTTGTGACATACTTAGCTTTGTTCCTAATGGAAGAGGGTCAGCCTGCACTCCTTTATCTTGTTCCATGTACATTAGGTAAGTTACATTTCCACATCCTTATTTTGCTAACCAATGTTGCTAATTCTGTACCCATTAATTTGCTTTTAGTATCCACAGCCAACTGTCCTGTCGATCTTCATAGTCTTGGCCAACACCCAAAAACGTCCTCGCTTTCCTTGGTCAAACACAAACTGCTAACATGTGCTTTTTTTATGCTTGCTTCTAGGTGTGGCTGTTATACTAGGTTTGGTGAGAGGCGAATTGAAAGAACTCTGGAATTGTGGGTCGGAACCCGAGACACTTGTACAGCGTACTAATGAAGCTTAAATTATGGGATAAGTGATTCATGTAAACCATTGTGTATACTGTGGCAAAGAAAGATGTAATGTTGACGGTGTATAATCTCTAGTTTTCCCCTTTTTTCCTCTGTTTAGTGTCATTACATTTCCGTCCCTGGTGAAGCACCATTCACATTAGGAGAGCTTTACGGACAAAAACACTGTAAAGGAATTTTTGTACAGATTTATATCTAAGAAATACGGAGTATCGATGACAACAAGATTAGAACTTGTGTAAATGATATAAAACGGAAATAGATTAGCCTCCGTGTCGAGGTTTAAAGTCTATCAAATTTACAATTCATAAACCTCAATTCACAAACTAGCAAGAGATGGCAAAGGTCGAACTCAAGGAAAAGATTAATCAATTGTTTCAACTATGCAATTGAAATAGATATTCTAAACTTGTCAATAACAATTTGGAATGCAGGAAGTAGTTAATATGGCAGGAAATGTGACCTAATATCTTGTTATAAGTTATACAGTATATCATGTTATGTACTGTCTGGGTTGATTAGGTGCCCCCCTCCCCTCGCCCCCTTCCCCCACCCGTCGGCCCATTTTCTTGTGTCCGTATTAGGATGTCAGGTTCTGTTTTGTGTTGTGTCTCGGTCAAGTGAGTCTTGTTGCATGTAAGGTTCCGGGTCTGCGGGTTTTCGTGTGGGTCGTTGGATGGCTTTGGCTCGGGTGTGGTGAATGTAAGGTTGTTTGGACTGGTCTTGTTGGGTTTGTTGGGTACGTCTGTTCGTTTGTGGGAGTGTGGTGTGACCTGTTTTGGCCATTGTTGGATCCGTCGGATCTTTTGTTGGAGTGAGGTAAGCATTGGCAGGACTTTAGTAGTGAGGGACGTGACGGGGTAGGGTCGAGTAGGGATTTGGTGGTGATGTTGGTTGGGTTTGATGCGGTGGTCTTCCCTAAGTAATGTCGCTTATTTCCACTTCCTTTTATTTAATGCTTTTCTAAATAATCGTCTCTTTCGAGAGACTCTCCCTTACGTCGTACAATTTTATGTTGTGTGTTTTTAGTTGGTATTCGTCGATGAAAGTGACTATTTGTCTGGTTTGTGCTATATGTGCGTCGAATTCGTCTATGAGATTCTTGGCTGGGAGTTTGGTTAAACAGGGCCTCTGTTTCCTCGTTATTTTGCTTGACTCCTTGGTTGTGTGATACACGGATTGTGAATCCTTGTCGAACTGTGCTACACGGGGAACCACGGAGGGTCGCACACGGGATGGAAACAATGGACAAGCATAGTAATACACATTTGTGGAGTCGCCACCAATTTTTATGGAAAATTGGAACCGTTCGAATACTTTATGCCATGTCAAGACACAAAGTAATGACATGAATACTAAGAACCCGTTACCCTTAGCATTCTATGTCTAGAATGATTCTCGTGGATGCCAATGAACACGGATGCTCACGGAGATTTGGAGTAAGGGGTGAGGGTACATATTAGGAAGTTCTTTAATCGAACACCTAATCCCGCCCGCCTCGATAGCGGCCACAACTAATGATTAGGGAAATCGTTCGTGTTTGATATGTTGTCGATTATATGCATGCAATGCAACATCCACGTTTTAATCCTAACATGTGAATTGGACTATGTCGGTGAACATGTAATTTAGCATTCAATTATGTCGAAATTGGGAATTAGGATTGAATTATGTACGAAAGGCAAAGAAATCATATAATGAATCATACAATTTTAATGATTAAATAAACTATAAAATAAATATTACAATTGATTATAATGAATACGGGATCTATGTCAGAAATAAACCCAAAACGGAGGTTTGAAGAAAAGATAAAAGATAACTTGACGGATTAACAGTGATATTAGAGTTAATAGTTAATTATTACATAATTAAACTACGTCGAAGCGATAATAGAAGTTCAGAGACAGAAACCAGCCTAGAACAGGCGCATCAGCAGGTGCGTCCTTTGGAAGAGTCGCAACACCTGTTGCGTCTGTTCTCGAGTTGGGCTCTGGTTGTGAAGCCAGAATCGCAATCAGTTAATGATCGTTGGTACATTTATGGTTTATTATCGACTTTTGACTCGAATAACAACGGTTTAATTAATTAAATTACACTAACAATTTATCAATAACGAATCTTAAAGACTGGTATGAATAAATCGAATCCCTAAAGACTCAAACTTGATTAAAAGACGAAAACCCGCTAATATTGACTATTAGGGATCTAAGCCAAGCACAAGGCGATTAAAAGATAAATACGATTATGTATGAATAAAAATAAAATAAGAAAAGGAAAACAAAAGATGTAGAAACCAGAGGAAGAAGAAGAAGAGCAGGAGCAGGCAGCCTCTGGAAGAGGCGCAGCAGGTGCTACGTTTCTTCCGGAAGGCGCAGATGCTTATGCATTTCTTCTCGACGTCTGATCACTACTAAAAAGGTTTTATGAAAAGGTTTTGACTTTAAATCGATTTTGGATTTATTTCTGACATGGATCTTACATGAATATTATGAATTTAGTAAATGAAGAATAAATAAAAGACGGGATTAAACACCCTTAGACTTACATGTTAACAAAACGAGATATGAACTAAAGTTAACGTTTTAGCGACAACTCGACTCAAATGTATGCAGAAAGTGCCCTTGTTAAAGAACTAAGATTGATTGATTAGTTAAGTTGATTAAAGTGTAGTTGGTCAAAGCAAAACGTGACGGGGTACTCAGAAGGATCTGAGCTTACGTGGTCGATTGATCAAGCACGTAGATGTCAATAGCTTAGAGCAAGGTCAAAATTGCAAAGACAGAGAAGAGAAGGGCCTTAAAAGTGAGAACGGAGCTCTCCTTTTATAATAGAAAATGTGAAAGAGCCGTAGAACACCTCAAACTTCGGAAAGAACAGGCTGGGGAAGAGGCGCAACAAGAGCTGCGACCTTTGGAAGAGGCGCAGCACCTGCTGCGTCATTTCCCCAAAGGTTTCCTGCTAAAGAAGGAAGATTCCCACGTTTCTATTACGAAATTGTGGTTGATCTACACTTCCCTTTTAAAAGATAATACGAGATAATTTTATTAAAAAGATAGAATTTGAAATATATAATAAAATAATCAGAATATTCCGTGCGTTCCGACTCGGAGTTTTATAACGGTTTATAGAAAATGAAGAGGTTTTCGACCCGGACCCCCAATGAACTCTAATGACTGTTAAAACGACTGTACCAGCGCGTAGATGACGACCAAGTGGTAGATACAAGTGTTTGAACAATCACTTGACGATAAACTTATGAATTGGTCATAAATCGTTTCGCGTACCAAACATGCGACCCAATCATCACTAGGTGGTTGGCGAAAGGTGTAGAAACGAGGTATCTACAGAGCCCCCACTTTGACTGAGGCTTGGACAAGGCAAAAGTAAAAGTATAGCCACCAGGTCAATCGAATATTACAACCTGAAGACTATGGCGACGCGAGGCGGTTAAAGGGGTCTGAACCAAAGACCTTTCGTCGGGAACATTTTAAAGTCTGTCGACCATCGGGGAGGGTTGTTTAAAGTCTGTTAGACTACGTATAAAAGCTCGCCAGCCATAAGAAGGATTCATACCTGAGGCATGTTCTTACTTGGACTGAGGTTGCGATGTGAGGCTCGCCATCCACTTGAATATGGTTGCGTAATGAGGCTCGCCGGCCGTCATATGTGAGAATATGGTTGTCTCTGTCCTCAGGCAAACTCTCGTTAGGGAAACATATATTGAATGGAATTTGGAAACTTGATATTGTGATACAGGAGTTTTACGATCCTTTCCAAACTGTGGTGCATGGGATACCACAGATGGAGAAACGAGGGACAAGCGTGAAAACACGCATTTGTGGAGTCGCCACCAACTTTTGTGGGAAGTTGGAACTGTTCGAGTACTTTATGTCATGTCAAGACACAAAGTGATGACATGAACACTAAGAACTCGTTACCCTTAGTATTCTATGTCTAGAATGACTCTCGTGGATGCCAATGAACACGAATGTTCACAGAGATCTGGAGTAAGGGGTGAGGGTACGTATTAGGAAGTTCTTTTGATCGAACACCTAATCCCGCCGGACTCGATAGCGGCCTCTACTAATGATTAGGGAAACTCTTCAATACTCGATATGTTGTCGGCTATATGCATGCAATGCAACATCTACAATTTAATCCTAACATGTGAACTTAGACTATGTCGGTTGAACATGTAATATAGCAGTCAATTGTGTCAAATTGGGATTTAAGATTGATTGCACATTAAAGGCAAGCAAATCATACACTATAAAGATTAAATAGAACCTATAAAATAAATATTACAATTGATTACAACGAATACGGGATCTATGTTGTAAATATACCCAAAAGAAAGACTTAAAGAAAAGAAAGAAAATAATAAAATTATCTAAAGACAGATTAAAGGTGATATTAGGAGTTAATAGTTGATTAATTAGGCAATTAAGCTACGTCGGAGCGAATCAAGAAGATCAGAGACAGAAACCAGCCCGGAACAGGTGTAGAAGAAGGTGCGTCCTCTAGAAGAGGCGCAACATTCTGTGCGTCTGTTCCTGAGTTAAGTTCTGGCTGTGAAATCAGAATCACAATAGTTAGTATTTTGTTGGTGTATTTACGATTTATTAATGATCCATAAGTCGAATTTAAGTGATTTAATAGATTAAATTACACTAATTATATCAAAGAAGAATTCAGAGACTTGATATGAACAAATCTAACCTCTAAAGACACAATTTGATAGATGACAAAAACCCACTAATATTGACTATTAGGAATCCAAGTCAAAACAAACTATCTAAATAGGAAATTATGATTAAAGACGATTTATAAGAAATAATAAAAACTAATAAAGGTTTTGGAAAAGGTTTGAACATAAATCCGACATGAATCTTACATTAGATGAAATAAATCAAATACAATGCCAAAGATGGGTTTAAACACGCTCAGACTTACATGTTGACGCAACGAGATATGAAATAAAATTACGATTTAGCGACAGCTCGAATCGAATGTAAAGAAAGTGCCCTCGTAAGAGGATCGATTGATTAATCAAATTGATTAATGTAGAGTTGGTCAAATTGGTAGGTCAATGCAATATCGTGACGAGAACCCAAAAGGATATGAGCTTACGTGGTCGATTGATCAAGCACGTAGTTGCCAAAATGCTTAGAGCAAGGTCTAGAATGCAAAGAGAGAGAAAAGAAGGGGTGGAACACTCGCGTGCCTTAAAAGTGTGCCTGAACATCTCCTTATATAAGGAGAAATCCGAAAAGTTTTGGAATAACTCGAACACGGAAAGAAATCTAGAAAATATTCCGGAAACATGAAAACAAAGCTAGCGAAGAGGCGCAGCAGGGACTGCAACTCTTGGAAGAGGCGCAGCTCCTGCTGCATCATATCCCGAGCAGTTTCCTACTTTGAAAGAAATTCCGCGTTTCTTTATGGAATTGCGGTAGATTTCGAATTCTCTCTAAATAAAATATGAATATATTTTACCGGGAAAAGATAAGTTTTGGAAAAATTAAAATATCCGGAAGTTGGATTGTGAACTTGGATTTGTTTTTGGGATTTGCCTTTGGCTTTGACTTTTTGCTTTGGCTTTTGCTTTGGCTTTGGCTCTGGATTGGGCTTTGCTTTGCTTTTGCTTTAGCTTTAACTTTGGGCGAGAGGCCTTGTTTCTGAGTTTTTTGTCTTGGGCAAGAGCCTTCAGATTTGGATTTTGACTCTGTCTTGGGCGAGAGCCCCCAGTTTGATGTACATGCCTCTTTTGGTTGTATTTGATGGCTTGAGTGTTTCTGCTGCTGAATGTTTTCTATCCCTGCAGGTTAGTCTGAAAACAAAAAACGTTTGGTAGACGACGGTTTTGCCGTCATGCTGCCGAAAATCACATCACATAGAAATCACACAAATTACATGTTTGCACGTTGGTGGCCTAAACTGACGCAAAACAAAATATTTGAAAAACGTGATTTTGTAAAAGAAATGTATATTTGTTGAAAATGTGGAAAGAAAGAGGAGTGAAACGAGTCCCCTGAATAAGTGTGCTCATTTGGCGGCAATGTCGATTTGTGTCTCGAACCCGAAGAGGATTATGAAATCCAAGGTTGATATCATTCTCTAAGCTATCTTGTCACATGCTCATGCTTGCCATGGTGAGAAGCTGAGGATTTAGTTGACATGGGGATATCCAAATGGCAAAATGCAAGAGCATAGTGACGTTTAGTCTTAACTGGCTAGAGGCCGATTTTATTTCGTGACGTACGAGCGGCACGTGGGCTACGCGAGACGCGTTACTTTGTTTGTTTTTGAGAATTTGGATGAGTTATCCCCTTTTTACAGTAACAAGTTCTGCCAATTACACAAGACTAATGTTATAGAAATAAAATACTTTTGTGACCGTATAAGCCTAGTGTACATTTGTCGAATTCTTAGATGCTAAACAAGGGAGATAGGGAATGGAATGGAGTGGGATGTTCTATGGTGCTAGAAGACACTGGAGTTATGTGTTATCTCTCTTACTCACCTAATTGAATGAAAGGATCGTCCGGAAAGACATGGAGACAAAGTAACTGTGAGTCGATTCGTCTGAAATTTGTGAAAAGATAACTACTTGAGAGGTTTTGTTTTGTTTATGACTAGAGAGATTTTATTTTTATCTTGTGAATTCTTGAAAATGCTCGAGACTTTTGTTGGGCTGTTTTTGGGGTTTAAAGTCGTCGTTGGACTGTTTTTTGGCTTGAAGTCGTTGTTGGACTGTTTTTTGTATGGAAATCGTTGTTGGACCGTTTTTGGTGTGGAAATCGTTGTTGAACTGTTTTTTGGATTGTTTTTGTGTGTAAGTCGTGGTTGGACTATTTTTCGGATTGTTTTTGTGTGTTTGGATTTGTTCGAATTTTGTTTGTCTTTGTCTCATGAAATCTTGGATCTTTGAGAATTTGATTTGGGGTTGTTCGGATTTTTTTTGTTTGAATTTGTGAGAGTTTGTGAGAGTTTAAGCACGATTGCACTACAAAATTGTTTTGATCCTCCGTTGGGGGTATCAAAATGTTTAGCATAGGATGCAGTTTCTGGTAGTCATATAGGATCTAACGAATCGGGTAGAAAGATGCGGTCTCCAAACCTAAAGGTCACCTAGAGACACGGCGATCAAGGAATTTTCACACCACAAGATATAGACAAGGTGGTAAATGCATGCCCTCATTATGGCTTATTCTAAGAGGTCGAGTGATCTCCACTAAAGAGATACGACCTAAAGTATTTCAAGTCTATTCCAGTAGTTAAGAGTAAAAAGTAGAACAAGTGACTAGCAAAAGTACATGTGCTCGTTCGTAACTCAAAGAGGACTAGGATGATCCTATTTATTAAAATAGTGAATACAAACGGTTGCTGGGACATACCCCAAGCTACTATTACTTTTTGATACTGAGCTAGGAGAAATAGAGGGATGGGGTGACTGTAGGAGAAGACCCTCTAGAGACTTCAAACTCAGATTCTGATTTCGACTCTGATTCTGATCTGAATTTGTTGTCTTCTAGTTCTTTCTTGAACATCTCTTTTTCACTTTCCAACATATGGATTTCTGCTTCAACTGGGGAGATAAGGTGTGAACAATCCAAGGTGGATTCTTCATATGCAATCGTTAGAACTTCAAGAGCGTAGTTAGGCTTTCTCCCAAGAGGGATGGGTAGACGATCGTCCTCAATCATATCTTGAATAACATGTTTCAACTTGTAGCATTGCTATGTATTGTATCCTTTGCCTCTATAATATTCGCAGTAAATGTCTCCGTTCTAGAGCCTACCTTTCTTTTCCGGGTCAGGTGTAGATCCTGTAGGTCGAATTTTGCCTTGTTGTATCAATCTTTCCAAGGCATTGGAATATGTGTCGCCAAGGTTGGTGAATTTCCTTTTAGGGTTGCTCTTCGTGGATGGTTCGACATATTTGACCTTATCGGGTTTGTTGATGGAGCCATAAGAACGACTTGTTGAGTGTTGATACCCATGAACTACCATTTTGGACAAGAGTCCTTTTCGGATATTGTCTTCATTTCTTGTTCCTAGCACAGTCAAGTCTTTGGAAGACCTTATATTTTTGTATTTCAGATGGTTTGCATAAACAGGTCTCAGGATGTCCACGAATTTCTCTACAAGAGTAGCTTCATCTGGACATTCGACAAGCTGTGTGCTAGTTTTCCTTCGCTTATTTAGGGAGTCGGAGAAGTCTTCTTTCTCATTTTGAGTAAGAACCTCTAGAGTGCGCTTATTGAGTTGAACGTGATCCAAAGGGTTCTCATACCCCTTGAACTTTGGGATGTCAGACATGTTGAAGTTGGTTGGTAATTGTGTGTTCACCGCTTCATAATTGCGATTGTCCTCCCTATAAATGTCATCTCCTTTGAGAAACATTAGTTGCTCTTCCGAGTATTGGAGCCGCTTTTCAGCTTCGGTAGGAACTGGGTTGGGACTGAAATCTGGTTGTCCCACAAAAGGTGGAAAATTACCATATGTAACTGTGAGGAATGTATAAAGGAGGAAGTCTAGTTTCCATGGCGACAATTCGATCCTCCATGGCATTTAGGCGAGAATAAGTTTGGTCTTGACTTGCCTGGAGATGAATGAGCGCAGCTAGGATTTGATCATTATCATTCTGGTTTCGTGCACAAATATTTGTTCGACTAGCTCCAGGCATCTTGGAAACTGAGCAAGAGACCGACGACGAATCATAACACGATCTACCAATCTAGCACACTTACTCGAAAAGACTCGACTTGTGAAGTGAGAGTGTGCCACTGTGTTTTAGTGAGTTTTGAAAATACTGGTTTGGAAATGTTTGTCCTAGACAGCCGTAGTGTGGTTGCAGGAGTGTTGACTCAAAGTGGAGCAAGAATCGACTTGTGAAGTGGGAGTGTACCACTGTGCTCAGTTAGTATTGAACATGACTAGTTTTTAAAATGTTTGTCCTAGACAACCGTAGTGTGGTTTTAGGAGTGTTGACTCGAAGTGGATAACTGATTTTGACTAGACACTTGGACAAAATTTCGACTCATTTCGCGCTACTTTAGGCAGCCTTTGAAAATGTTTTGAAGTTTTAAAGAGGACTTTGATTCTGAAAATTTGTCATGGTTTATAATTTAAAAAAATGGTGATCATGTAGAGGTTATACACGTTTAAACAAGCAGAGTAACAGTATGCTGAGTGCATTTAAAATGATTTTGGCTTAAAAGTTGGGTTGCCATACCAAGCAATCAAACCCAAGGTCGGTGGAGGGGTCCGTGCCAAACATGAGTAAGGTCGGTTCCCACTCCATTTCCTCGAATAGTGAAAACCCTTGGTGCTAACATGAGTACACACCGTGGTATGGTTGACGTCAATCGCTATCCATCCTTAGGCCCAGATAAGAATTTGGACCGTCTCGACAGGACGATTAGTCGAAAGGGTTGGGTTTGGCCTAGGAAGGCCGAATAAAACGATCTAGGAAGATCGAATAATGAGACTCGACAATTGTCTCATACATAATATTCCCTAACCTCGTTCAAGTTTCACCTTGGGTAACACGTAAGTGTATTATCCCCAGCAGAGTCGCCAAACTGTGATACACGGGTTTTGCGATCCTTTCCAAACTGTGATACACAGGATATCATATATGGAGAAACGAGGGACAAGCGTGAAAACACGCATTTGTGGAGTCGCCACCAACTTTTGTGGGAAGTTGGAACCGTTCGAATACTTTATGTCATGTTAAGACACAAAGGAATGACATGAACACTACAGACTCGTTACCCTTAGTATTGTATGTCTAGAATGACTCTCGTGGATGTCAATGAACACGGATGTTCACAGAGATCTGGAGTAAGGGGTAAGGGTACGTATTAGGAAGTTCTTTTGATCGAACACTTATTCCTGCCCGCCTCGATAGCGTCATCTACTAATGATTAGGGAAAATCTTATGTACTCGATATGTTGTCGGTTATATGCATGCAATGCAACATCCACAATTTAATCTTGACAGGTGAACTTAGACTATGTCGGTTGAACATGTAATTTAGCAATCAGCTGTGTCAAATTGGGATTTAAGATTGATTGCACATGAAAGGGAAACAAATCATACACTACGAAGATTAAATAGAACATATAAAATAAATATTACAATCTATTACAGCGAATACGGGATTTATGTTGGAAATATACCCAAAAGGAAGACTTAAAGAAAAGAAAGAAAATAATAAAATTAACTAAAGACAGATTAACGGTGATATTAGGAGTTAATAGTTGATTAATTAGGCAATTAAGCTACGTCGAAGCGAATCAAGAAGATTATAGACAGAAACAAGCCCGGAACAGGCGCAACAGAAGGTTCGTCCTTTAGAAGAGGCGTAACATTCTGTGCGTCTGTTCCTAAGTTGGGTTTTGGTTGTAAAACCAGAATCACAATCAGTTAGTATTTGGTTGGTATATTTACGATTTATTAAAGATCGATAAGTCAAATTTAAGTGATTTAATAGATTAAATTACACTAATTATATCAAAGACGAATTCAGAGATTTGATATGAACAAATCTAACCTCTACTGACACAATTTGATAGATGACAAAAACCCACTAATATTGACTATTAGGGATCCAAATCAAAACAAACTATCTAAATATGAAATTATGATTAAAGACGATTTGTAAGAAATAATAAAAACTATAAGGTTTTGAAAAAGGTTTGAACATAAATCCATCATGAATCTTACATTAGATGAAATAATTAAAATACAATACAAAAGATGGGTTTAAACACCCTCAGACTTACATGTTGACGAAACGAGATATGAACTAAAGTTATGATTTAGCGACAGCTCGACTCAAATGTAAAGAAAGTGCCCTCGTAAGATGATCGCTTGATTAATTAAGATTGATTATTGTTGAGTTGGTCAAATTGGTATGCAATAACGTGACGGGAACCCAGAAGGATCTGCGTTTACGTGGTCGGTTGATTAAGCACGTAGTTGTCAAAATGCTTAGAGCAAGGTCTAGAATGCAAAGAGAGAAAAAAGAAGTGGCGGAACACTCGCGTGCCTTAAAAGTGTGCACGAAGCTCTCCTTATATAGGGAGAAATCCGAAGAGTTTTGGAATAACTCAAACACGGAAAGAAATCTAGAAAATATCACGGAAACAGGAAAACAAAGCTGGGGAAGAGGTGCAGCAGGGACTGCGACTCTTGGAAGAGACGCAGCTCCTGCTCCGTCATTTCCCGAGCAGTTTCCTACTTTGAAAGAAAGATTTCCACGTTTCTTTATGGAATTGCGGTAGATTTCGAATTATTTCTAATAAAATATGAATATATTTTACCGAGAAAAGATAAGTTTTGGAAATATTAAAATATCCGGAATATTATCGAGCGTTCAGACACGGTGTTAAAAGTCGGTTTATAGAAAATGAAGCGGTTTTTGACCCAGACTCCAAAATGACTCTAATGACTGTCAAAACAACCGTATCGGTACGTAGATGAGGACCAAGGGGTAGACACAAGTGTTTGAGCTGTCACTTCACGATAAACTTACGAATTGTCATAAATCGTTTCACATACCAAACATGCGGCCCAATCATTACTGGGTGGTTGGCGGAAGGTGTAGATTCGAGGTATCTATAATACATTGAACATGGGGCTCTCGCGCAAAACAAAATCCAAAAAATCCAAAGCTGGGGCTTTCGTCCAAGACAAAATCAAAATATACAAAAACAAGTCAAAATGTACAAGTCAACAGCAAGACAAAAGACTACTAATCCTCATCGCCACCCAGAATGGCTACGGTCACCTCGAGAGCGACGATCTCAACGTCCCTGGCCTCCAACTCCCTCAACACACGAGTTGTCTCCTCCCGGGACTCTGCCAACTCCCGCTCTAAGTCTCTTTGTGAAGAGGTGCCTGAAATCATCTCATTTCAAAATACAAAAAGATACAATAAGAGGGAAATGGAATGATAGATTCATACCTGTTGATCTCGGCCACCTAAGAGCGCCTCGATGGCCGTAGCCCACAACTGGTTGGCCACCCTCCACAATGCTACGTGTTGAGACGGTGCCACCTATATTCAGATAAAGGTCAAATCAAACGCATTTCTATGCAACAAAAATAGCCAACACCTCGAGGTAAGCTGAGGGCTTGACGCCTACCACCTTGATCTCCTACACAGATTAAATGACTCTTTAATTGACGATCGTTCGTCACTTCTCAAATTAATTCTATTCAAATATCTCGAGCTATGCTGGGGGCTTCACGCCTACCACCTCGATCTCAAATCAATTCAAAACAAATCTTTATTGATGATCGTTCTTTACTTTTCAAATCAAATCAATTCACAAAAATCTTCAATTGACGATCGTTCGCCACTCCTCAAATCAATTAAAAAAAAACAAGAAATAAGCAATGCTCGGGACCATCTTTCGGACATACAATCCGTGGGCCCGTCTTTTATCATCAGAATTTTGCTCGCCACAACCGATCAAATTCACCGGATGATTAAATCCTGACAGAATCATCCATAGACCCGCGCCTTAACATGCTTCAAAACCGTCACATAATGTTACCATCTCGGCAGGAACCCACCTTTCGGACATACAATCCGTGGCCCCATCTTTTATCACCAGAATTTTGCTCGCGACAACCAAGCAGATTCCCCGGAATGATTCGATCCTGACAGAGTCTTCCATATATCTGTAGATACCTTGAATCTACACCTTCCGTCAACCAGCTACTGATGATTGGGCCGCATGTTTGGTACGCGAAACGACTTATGACAATTCTAGCTCAAATACCTGTGTCTACCTCTTGTTCATCATCTACGTGCCAATATAGTCGTTTTGACAGTCATTCGTGTCATTTTGGATCCGGGTCAAAAACCGCTTTATTTTCTATAAAGCATCTTTTAAAATCGTGTTTGAACGCTCGAGAATATTCCGGATATTTTAATATTTCAAAACTTATCTTTTCTCGATAAAATATATTCATATTTTCTTTAGAAGGGTATTCGAAATCTGTCGCAATTCCCATAAAGAAACGCGGAAATCTTTCTTTCAAAGTAGGATACTACTCGAGAAATGACGCAGCAGGAGCTGCGCCTCTTCCAAGAGTCGCAGTGCCTGTTGCGCCCCTTCCCCAGCTCTGTTTTCCTGTTTTCGGAATATATTCTAGATGTTTTTTTCCGTGTTTGAGTAAGTCCAAAACTCTTCGGATTTCTCCCTATATAAGGAGAGGTTCGTGCACACTTTCAAGGCACGCGGGTGTTCCGCCCCTTCTTTCTCTCTCTTTGCATTCTAAACCTTGCGCTAAGCATTTTGACAACTACGTGCTTGATCAATCGACCACGTAAGCGCAGATCGTTCTGGGTACCTATCACGTTATTGCATTGACATATCAAATTGACCAACTCAACAATAATCAATTTTAATTAATCAATCGATCCTCTTGCGAGGGCACTTTCTTTACATTCGAGTCGAGCTGTCGCTAAATCTGTAACTTTCGTTCATATCTCGTTTCGTCAGCATGTGAGTCCGAGGGTGTTTAATCCCGTCTTTTTATTGTATTCTATTTCATCTAATGTAAGATTCATGTCGGATTTATGTCAAAACCGTTTTTGAACCTCTTTTCTTTAGTCTTTCATTATTTCTTTTATTTTTCTTATTACATACTCCCTCCCATCCAGACCAAACTACCCAGTTGACTTTTCACGGCCTACGAGACGACACTTTGACTACGTTTTTCTTCATTTATATATTACTTTTTTTGCATCGAAATAATATTTTTCCGAAACCTCTTTTTATAATATATGTAAATATGTCAATTTTATATACAAATTTTAAAAATTTGACTACATATAATCAATTTCAATATTTATCAAGTTTGACTTGAAATAGTGTAGGGGTAGTTTGGTTTGGATGGGAGGAAGTATTAATTAAGTCTTGACTTAGATCCATAATAATCAATATTAGTGGATTTTTGTCATCTATCAAATGGTGTCTTTAGAGGTTAGATTTGTTCATATCAAATCTCTAGATTCGTCTTTGCTATAATTAGAGTAATTAATATGACTAAAATCACTTAAATTCGACTTGTAGATCATTAATAAACCGTAAAGCACCAACAAATACTAACTGCTCGTGATTCTGGCTTCACAGCCAGAACCCATCTCAAGAACATGCGCAAGGTCTGATGCGCTTCTTCTAAAGGATGCATGACCTGCTGCGCCTCTTCCGGGCTGGTTTCTGTCTATGATCTTCCTTGTTCGCTTTGACGTAGTTTAATTATGTAATAAATCGACTATTATTCGTATTATCGCTGCTAATCTGATTCGTTTTAATTTAATTAATTCTTCTCTTTGTTTCAATTAATCTTTTTAACATATTTCCGACATAGATCATGAACTCCATTGTAATCTTTGTTCTTTTGTAATTTATTGTATGATTTAATTAAATGTTCTCACACGCAATTGAATCTTAAATCCTATTTTGACCCAATTGAATGCTAAACTACATGGTCAACCGACATAGTTAATTCACATGTTAGGATTAAAACGTGGATGTTGCATTGCTGGTATATAACCAACAATACATCGATAACATAAGAGTTTCCCTAATCATTAGTAGAGGCCGCTATCGAGGCCGGCGGGATTAGGTGTTCGATCAAAAGAACTTCCTAATACGTACCCTCACCCCTTACTCCAGATCTCTCTGAAATCCTTGTTCATTGGCTTTCACGAGAGTCATTCTAGACATAGAATGCTAAGGGTAATGTGTTCTTAGTGTTCATGTCATCACTTTGTGTCTTGACTTGACATAAAGTTTTCGAACGGTTCCAACTTCCCACAAAAGTTGGTGGCGACTCTACAAATGCGTGTTTTCACGCCTGTCCCTCGTTTCTCTATCTGTGGTATCTCGTGCACAACAGTTTCAAAAGGATTGCAAAATACGTGTATCACTGTTTGGCGACTCCGCTGGGGATTATACACTTACATGTTACCCAAGGTGAAACTTGAACAAGGTTAGGGAATAGTATGTATGAGACATTTGTCGATTCTCATTATCGACCTTCCTAGGTCGTTTTATTCGGCCTTCCTAGGCCCAACCCAACCCTTTCGACCAATCGTCCTATCTGAATGGTCCAAATTCTTATATGGGCCTAAGGATAGATAGCGATTGACGTCAACCATACCGCGGTGTGTACGCATGTTAGCACCAAGGGCTTTCACTACTCGGGCGAATGGACTAGGAACCGGCCTTACTCATGTTTGGCGCGGACCTTTCCACAGACCCTGGATTTGATTGCTTGGTATGGCAACCCACCCTTTAAGCCAAAACCATTTTAAACGCACTCAACATACCGTTACTCTACCTGTTTAAATATGTACAACCCTTACATGATCAACACTTTGTAAATAAAGCATGACAAAATTTTTAAAATCAAAATTCTTTTTAAAACTGTAAAACATTTTCAAAGGTGGCCTAAACTAGCGCGAAATTAGTCGGAACTCTGTGTCTAGTCAAAATCAGTTCTCCACTTTGAGTCAACACTCCTAAAACCAAAATATGGTTATCTAGGACAAGCATTTTAGAATCTAGTCATTTACAATACTCACTAAGCATAATGATACACTCCCACTTCACAAGTCGAGTCTTTCTCCACTTGAAGTCGTCACACATTTCCAAACTAGTCATTTTCAAAACTCACTCAAACACAGTGGCACACTCCTACTTCGCAAATCGAGTCTTTTCGAGTTAAGTGTGCTAGATTGGTCGATCATGTTCTCACGTCGTCGGTCTCTTGCTCAGTTTCCAAGATGTCAGGAGCTAGTTAAGCAAATATTGGTGCACCAAACCAAAATGGTAATGATCAAATCCTAGCTGCGATCATCCATCTCCAGGAAAGTCAAGACCAAACTTATGCTCGCCTCAATGCGATGGAGGATCGAATTGTCGCTATGGAAACTAGACTTCCTCCTCTATACATTATCCCTCACAGTGTGCATGGTAACTTTCCACCTTTTGTGGGACAACCAGAAGTTAATCCCAAGCCGGTTCCTACCGAAGCTAAAAAGCGACTCTAATACTTAGAAGAGCAACTAACGTATCTCAAAGAAGATGACATTTATAGGGAGAACAATCGCAAGAATAGAACGATGAACGCCCAATTGCCAACCAACTTCAACATAACTGACATCTCAAAGTTCGAGGGGTATGAGAACCCTTTGGATCACGTTCAAGTCAATAATTGCACTCTAGAGGTTCTTACCCAAAATGAGAAAGAAGGATTCACCGACTTCCTAAATAAGCGAAGAAAAAACTAGCACACAGCTTCTTGAACGTCCAGATGAAGCTACTCTTGTAGAGAAATTCGTGGACATCCTGAGACCCGTTTATGCAAACCATATGAGATACCAAAACATAAGGTCTTCCAAAGACTTGACTGTGCTCGGAACAAGAAGTGAAAACGATAACCGAAAAGGACTCTTGTCCAAAACGATAGGTCGCGGGTACCAAGGCTCAACGAGTCGTTCTTATGACTCCACTAACAAACCCGATGAGATCAAATATGTCGAACCATCCAAGAAGAGAAACCCTCAAAGGAAATTCATTAACCTTGCCGACACATATTCCAATGTCTTGGAAAGATTGATACAACAAGGCAAAGTTCGACCAATAAGACCTACACCTGACCCGGAAAAGAAAGGTAGGCTCTAGGATGAAGACGCTTACTGCGAATATCATAGAGGCAAAGGACACGATACAGAGTAATGCTAAAAGTTGAAACATGTCATTCAAGATATGATTGAGGACGGTCGTCTACCCATCCCTCCTGAGAGAAAGCCTAACAATCCTTTTGAAGTTCTAATGATTACAGATGAAGAATCCATCTTGGATTGTTCACACCTGATCTTCCCATTCGAAGCAGAAATCCATATATTCAAGAAAGAACCATAAGACAACAAATTTCGATCAGAATCGAAGTCGAAGTCAGAGTTTGAGTTTGAAGTCTCTAGAGGGTCTTCTCCTGCTGTCACCCCATCACTTTATTTCTCCTAGCTCAGTGTCAAATAGTAACATAGCTTGGGCTATGTCCTAGCAGCCGCTTGTATTCATTGTTTTAACATTTATTAATAAATAGGACTATCTTTGTCCTCTTTGAGTTACAAATGAGCACATGTACCTTTTGTTAGTCACTTGTTCTACTTTTTACACTTAACTAATGGAATAGACTGTAATTACTTTAGGTCGTATCTCTTTAGTGTAGATCATTCGACCTCTTAGAATAAGCCTTAACGAGGGTGTGCATTTACCACCTTGTCCATATCTTGTGGTGTGAAAATTTCTTGATCGCCGTGTCTCTAGGTGAGCGTTAGGTTTGGAGACCCCATCTTTCTACCCGGTTCGTCAGGTGCCATATTACTACCAGAAACCGCATCCTATGCCAAACATTTTGATACCCCCATCGGAGGATGAAAACAATTTTTTAGTGAAATCGTGCCTAAACTCTCACAAATTCAAAACCAAAACGGAAAAAAAGAAACCGAAAAATCCCAACAATCCCAAAGCAGAAGTCTCAAAGATTCAAAAATTCACAAGACGAGACAAACAAAAGTCGAATAAATCCAAATCCAAAAAAAAAAAGAAGAAAATTCCAATCAAACAAGTTCAAATCAAACCAACAAATAGGGCCAACAGACCAAAAACGGTCCAACGACGACTCCCACACAAAAACAGTCCAACAATGACTTTCAGTCTAACGATGATTTTAAACCCCAAAAACAGCCCAGCAAAAGTCTCGAGCATTTTCCAAAACGCACGAGACAAAACCAAAAAAACATCTCTCCAGTAAAAAAGATCTCAAACAAAACAAAATCTCTCTAATAGTCATCTTTTCACAAATTTCAGACGAATCGACTCACAGTACCTTGTCTCCATGCTTTTCGGGACGATCCTTTCAGTCATCTAGGTGAGTGAGAGAGATAACACAAATCTCCAGTGTTTTCTAACACCATAAAAACTCCCACTCCATTCCGTTTGTTATCACCCTCGTTTAACATCTAAGAATTCGACAGATGTACACTAAGCTTATACGGTCACAAAAGTATTTTGTTTCTATAGTATTAGTTTCACGTAATTTGCCGAACTTGTTACTGTGAAAAGGGCAGAACTCATACAAATTCTCAAGAACAAACAAAGTAACGCGCCTCGCGTAACCCACGTGCCGCTCGTGCGACACGAAATAAAACGGCCCCTAGACAGTTAAGATTGAACGTCACTATGCTATTGCATTTTCACATTTGGATATCCCCATGTCAACTAAATCCTCAGTTTCTCACCTTAGCAAGCATGAGCATGTGCCAAGACAGCTTAGACAATGATATCAACCTTGGATTTCCTAATCCTCTTCGGGTCCGAGACACAAGTCGACATTGCCGCCAAATGAGCACACTTATTCAGGAGACTCATTTCACTCCTCTTTCTTTCCACATTTTCAAAACCGTGTCTTTCAATCCAATCTTTCGTTTTGCGCCAGTTTACGCCACCAATGTGTAAACATGTAATTTGTGTGATTTCTATGTGATGTGATTTTTGGCAGCATGACGGCAAAACCGTCTACCAAACCTGTTTTGTTTTCAGACTAAATTGCAGGGACAGAAAAAACTCAGCAGCAGAAACACTCAGGCCATCAAATACAATAAAAAAAAGGCATGTACATCAAACTGGGGGCTCTCGCCCAAGACAGAGTCAAAATCCAAAACTTGGGGGCTCTCGCCTAAAACAAAAACTTTGAAACTGGGGGCTCTCGCCCAACCAAAGTCAAAGCCAAAACCAAAGCCAAAGCCAAAGCCAAAGCCAAAGACAAAGAAAAGTTAAGGACAAAACAAAAAATCCTCAAGCAAAGCCAAAGCCAAAGGCAAATCCCAAAAACAAATCCAAATTCACAATCCAAAACAAAGTCCAAAATCCAAACTGCGGGCTTTCGCCCAAGACAAAACAAACCAAAATGTACAAACCAACAACAAAACAAACAAGACAACTTATCCTCATAACCAAGCCCAACTAGAACCTCGAAAGCGACAATCTCAGTGTCTCAGTCCTCTAGCTCCCTCAACAAACAAGTGATTTCCCTCCAAGACTCTGCTAGCTCGCGCCCCAAGACTCTCTACAAAGAAATCACATCTCTTTAAAATGAACAAGGAACGAGAGGTTCATACCTATCGATCCCGACCACTTACGAGTATCTCAAAGGCCATAACCTACAGCCAATTGGCCATCCTCCTTAACGCTACATACCTAGACGGTGCCACCTGTATTCCTATGCAATAGCCAAAGTTGGAAAATTGTACTCCAGCACCGCTAGTCATTTCAAGCAACTTCAATCAGTTTCAGCACGTCAAGCAACTTCAAGCAAATTCAATCATTTCAAGCAATCCTCAAGCGGTTTCAGCACGTCAAGCAACTTCAAGCGATTTCAGCACGTCAAGCAACTTCAAGCGATTTCAGCAACTTCAAGCGATTTCAGCATCGTCAAGCAATCCTCAGCACGTCAAGCAATCTTCAAGCGGTTTCAGCACGTCAAGCAACCTAACGCGATTTCAGCAACGTCAAACAATCCTCAGCGAATTCAAGCAATGCCAAGTAATTTTTCAAGCGGTTTCAAGCAACCCCCAACGGAGTTGCAGCTCTTGTTGCGCCCTTACCCAAGTAGAGCTCTACTTAGGAGTTTGGTTATTACAAGTTTATTTCTTGTGGGACCAAATCGTTTTCAATATATATCTTTCTCCAACGAGAGTTCGCCTAAAGACAGGCGCATGAAGTTTCTCACAACATGCCCATTCAACGGCAGGAAGATTCTCACATACAACGGCTGGCGAGCTTCATCACGTGCCCACTCAACGGCTGGCGAGCCTCATTACGTACACCCTTTCCGCAACGGAATTCTACTTCAACATATATTTTCCCAGCAAGAGTTCGCTTCAAGACAGACGCAAGATGTGACACCCTCAAATTTGCGGAAAGGAAAAATAATAATTTAAATACATAATGAAGGTGTCTGAAATAAAAAGGGTCATTACAAAACGGAAATAATATTATACAATAAAAAGTATCTGAAACGGGAGACATATCTTCCGTATAAATACAGAAATAAAAGAGTGTATAATAATATACAATCTAAGAACCGAATATAGGTCCAAGGTAATACTTCGCTCGCTAGCTCGTCAATGTACCCAATGTATGCATTCACCACCTGTTCGACCGCATTAAATATAAACACGGAAGCCACAGTCAGTGGGGAGTAACTCCGAGTTCTCCCAGCCACGAAATGTCGAGTTTAATTAAACATGAATAACATAAAAGCAATGTATATGGAAAATACAAAACCTTAACATATATGATATGCTTTTCATGTTATGAAACAAATAACTAACATATAACCTAGCATATGAAAGCTATCATGTGAATCCGATAATAAAATATAACACGAGGTAGGGAAGCTGGTATGCTGGCTCAGCGGTTACCATGTAACATGGCCCTGATACACTCAAACCCAATCAACACGTAATCATGTGAATCAGTTAACAACCGTTAATCCAAACTCTATCAATCCTAGCGGCTTGCATCTCACCGTCTAGAACTCATAGAATCATACAAACATGAAAGACCAATACTTCTATAAACAGGCATAAGTTCCTAGCACGGCCCATAGTCGATTGTAACTCGAGGATATACCACAAGGTAGGAAAACATCCTAGTCCTAGACTGATCAGACCTAGCGACAACAGCTATTCCATTCCCCGTCCCATGACATAACCGTCTATGAGAAACTCTACTAGGCGACCCCCTAAGCAGAGATGGCTA